>JAXQQM020082171.1:0-35000 GCA_034641835.2 Pinus albicaulis | reverse complement strand
TCAATGACCGTTTCCAGAAGAATTTAAATAAACTTATTTTTAATATGCTTCTTCACATAAAGATTTTAAATAAACTTATTTTTAACATGCCATTTCAGCTACTTATTATACGGAACAAATTACAAGTTCGTATTCTCTATTGATTTTCAAACCTTCAATTTTATGAGAATCATATGCCATTGACTAGCTATATTATAAAACTTTGATTTCATGATTTCGTAGAACTCTAGTGACAGGGGACCCAAATTTCTAATAACAGATAACCACGTTTCGCATATATTAACTTGCGATGTTTTGTTTTGCATTTATAAATCGTTTTCCATAACAGAATAAATTAATCATTATAATTTTTAAGGTGAAAGTTTGAACAAGTGATCACCTTTGTAGATAGATTTTTTTTTAATAAAAAATTGTTTTCCAATTTTATCCCCTTGATTTTAAGCTTTTATTTACGTATGTCGTTTTATATATCACAATTAAAAGCTTTTCCGTCATTGTCAACTCACCGAATCCAGCGTGGGCCAACTTTTGGTTTTGTCATTTTATATCCCATATATATATATATATATGTAGATACATGGATGTCGAGAGTGGACGAAAGGCATGGAATATGCTTAATTTATCGCCTAAAATAAATAAGTAAATAAAATAACCAGCGAGTCACGTATTACAAACCCGGCATAACTATTAGTTCGCTGAGATATCGAAATGAGCGACGATAGGGATAAATCTCTCTCCTCCCTCCTCATTTGAAAATTGTTGGGCTGTCTTTTTCCCCAGAAATCGACGTCTCTGTCTTGATGCAGACCATTTAGCAATATTTAAAGAGAACAAGATGGCAGACCAGAGCCGTGCTTGACTGCAGTACCCTTCTCATGCATTCTCTTCCAATTTCACCTATTTTTATATATAATTTCTGCAGTGTCCTTCCTTGCTTGTGTAAGAAAAAGATAACATGCTCTCCATCATGGTTATATATAGCCATCTGAAACCATTTTCGGCTATAATAACAGAAAGCGCAGTTGTCCTTGCAGCTGAACTATTGTCCCCGTCTTGCCTCCACCATCGTTGTGTTCCGTGTTCGAATTTCTTGCCCACCTCTCAATCGTGAAACTGAGGTTTTGTTGGATTACATTGATATTGATATGCAGGAGTCGAAAAGTGACAATGTAACAGTGTTGAATGATAGAAAATGTGAATAATAAGAATGTAGTCAATTACAAAAAGGTCTTTGTTGTGGCCAATATCTAATTATTTTCTTTTGTTTTTCTATTGCCAAGCCAGTTAGTTTTTCCATCTTTTCATATTGATAATATGAAAACAGTATTTGTGTTGGAATATGTAATTCCTACTTGTCTTCGATTGTGACTTTCTATGTATAGAGTCTGTTCCACAGGAGTTTAGCTATTCCACAGGAGTTAGCTAAATCTAAGATCATTGTTTGGTGTGTGGTTGAGATATTCTCTCAACCAACTTATTGTGCATCCAAGATAGATTCCCTATCTTGAGACAATAATTCATGTATATATGTAATTCTATTTGATTAATACAATATAGGTTGCATGCTCAGTTTTTATCTTGGTATTGGAGCCCATTTAGACTTGGCTTTGGCCCCTCCCGAGCCGAGGGAAATAAAGAGTTTGTTTTTCCATTCACCATTTTTTGATTGTCCATCTCGTTATTAAATTTACTCTAGAGTTGATTGGTCGACGTGGTCTAAGCGGATCGATTTGGCCCAGCGAAAGCGTCGTCGTTGAGATTGCTTGCACGTAGAGAGGAGGAGCAGTGATTTGCTTGTCTCTGCTGCTGATTTACTGGTCTAGCAGAGTGTTGATCAGGTTGTTGGGGTGAGAAAGGATCGAATTGCTGCTTGTGGAAGTGTAAACCAACAAGCGTACGCTGACATCGACCAACATGCTTTGGTGTTGTGACATGCTAGAAGGTGTTGTGGTGGAGGTAAGCTGGGCGCACCAAAGAGATCTGATCCGTTGCCATTGTTGGAGGGTTTTTCCTATTGAGGTGAGCAGAGTGGAGCAGTCGACTGTGCGAAGTTACGATTTGTCACGAAGACAATCAATCTATCAATAAGGCCAATTCAATTCAATCTCCTTGGATTTGCATATTGGCATTGTTGAGAGGGTCGATCGATTCTCTAGTCTATTATTTACAATCAGGTACATAGTGACACAATTTCTGCTATAAAGGATTCTTAAAGTCACAAAGTCTTAGACAGAGGCACACGACACGCAATGAAAGCAACTTGTTATTTGTCATTGAGTTTGTAGATTATGTCGTCTCGCAAATGAGATTCGCCTCCCACGGCCAAGGAAGGGTGTAACGCTGAGTCTATGAGGTGTGCTTCAAGCAGGGACTAGTGAGGTCATGTTTTCGGTGGTCCCTTTGTGCAGGAGGCCAAGCAGAGTGTTGGTTAATCATCCGAAGTTGTGGTGATGAGGGGAATTGGAGCTGGATTGAGGTTGCAGATTTGTTGCAGAGTGTGGAGAAGACTGCCCAACTTGAACAACGCAGAGCTGGTGAACCCGACATGAATCAGGGAGTTGACACTCGTTGTTCAGAAAAATTTCAATTTTCCTGAGGGCACTGATGAGATTTACGCCGAGAAGGTGAACAATAGAAGGCTTTGTGCACTTGCTGCTGCTGGACTATTGCACAGCGCGGTGCCACTGATGCAGGTGTTCATGGAATCAACGAGCTGGTGGACATTCCATTATAGTCGGTTGCATTCTGGTGTTCTTCAATGACGCAGAATATACACAGGCATTTGCTTTTCGGCGGTGAGGATGATGGAGAGGGTATTCTGTATGCATTCTGTAGGAGGACGTGGTCGCTGACGAGTCCATGGTGGACCGCGTGTTGGGAGGTTTGAGTTCTGAGCGGGTGAGAGAGACAGAGGAGAAGGTAATAAGTTTTATTCAAGTCGAGTTCTGACTTTTCAGATGCGGTGATCCGGTCCAAGACGCATTCGACATCAACACAAATAGAAACTCTGGTGTGCGTAGTGCAAGAGGCTGCATGTGGTGTTGGGATACTGCAATGCATATGGATGTGGCTCACAGATTGGAGCATGTCCTCAACTTATGAAATTGGCCCTTTTCATCTTCGGAGCATGGGCAGGGAAGGATCTTCGGAGCACGGGCTCATCCTTTGAAAATTGATTTACACTGTTGTTTCATCAAAACTTAACCTCGATCCAAAATCCACATGCATTTGGATGCACCTCATTTTTCTCTATATCGAATTCTTTGGAGCTAGATATGTTGTGAGCTAGATTCACCGCTTCTACTTCCATAATGTTTGGTGAATTGAATTTTTTCTTGAATTATTTTTTGCTTTTTTTTAAAGCATGTTGAGCCTGATCAAATTAGCATGTGAATGCTATTTGTTAGAACTGATCACTCTAACAACAACGAATTGAAGATGGAAATATTCAAGATGAAGATGCCCAGCTTTGATATTTTTTTTTTTAGAAGAAATTGATTGAAGTAGTGGAAGACAACTTCAAAATGTGATGTAAAGGAGCAGCGGCAACATTTAAAGGGTGATGGACAACGCAAGTGAAAGTTTATTTTGTGTAAGTTCTTTGGAATAGACTCAATAGCATGTTGTATTATGAGTCACACATTTTAATGATAAGCAAGTCTAGGATGTTTTTGTAGCGGTCTTTGTAAAGTATGTACCTGATAACTACAAGAGTTGGAGTTGTGTTGTAAGCCTTGTAAGGCATCTGTATCCCCGTGAAGTTCGTGGTAATCTCAAAACCACTTTGTAATTACAAGTTTGTGGTCAGCCAAAAACCATTTTGCAGTGTCGATTTATGGTTAGCCGGAAACCACGTGTAATAGTGAAGTGAACTGGAAACAGGTCTCTGCCAGTGTTCACCCACTGATGAAGAGATTTGGTGGAAGGTCGTCGATGAAGAAATCCAATGCAAGGTCGCCAATGAAGAAATTTGGTGAAAGGTCTCCGATGAAGAGATCCAGTGAAAGGTCGCCAATGAAGGGATCCGGTAAAAGTTTGCCGAAGAGACCTAAGACAGATCTACTACTGGTGAGAGTTCAGCGATGAAGGAAGAGCATGATTAAGGGTCATCCGATAAAACCCACATTGGAGGGGGATCTGTAGATACAGGTACATGTATATAGTGATAATGGTTGACAAAACTATGTATGTGAAGGACATCCTACGAGACTAGCGATTGCAGCGGTTGGTACCCATGCATTTCGGTGGATGGTTGCTCCTTTATATGTACGTTGACATATCCTTTTTGTTATGTTTTACCACAGCTATATTTTGTGAAGTGATATCGAGAGAAGTAGTCATTAAAGGGGTGTGTTGGAATATGTAATTCCTACTTGTCTTCGGTTGTGACTTTCTATGTATAGAGTCTGCTCCTATTTCATAGGAGTTAGCTAAACTTAGGTTCTTTGATTGGTGTGTGGTTGATATATTCTCTCAACCAACTTATTTTTCATCCAAGATAGCTTCCTATTCTTGAGACAATACCTCATGTATATATGTAACTCTATTTGATTAATACAATGTAGCTTGCATGCTCAGTTTTTATCTATTTGAAATATCATAGACCATTCAAATATTTAACTTGAACTATTGTATTAAATTTCATACCTTTCATATCTTGCTCTCCAATATTAATAGTAGTTTTCTCCAATGTCAATCATTTTAACTTATGGAGTGTTAAACACAAAGTTTCAATGGTCGTTATTTTTAATTACCTTGTTTCAATGCAAAGTGATTAACAATGTTGAATGATGGATAATGGGAATAATAAGAATGTAGTTAATTACAAATAGTTTACAATTGCAAGTAGGAAACATTTCAAGTGAACATTTTATTGAAGATGAAAATTCAAGTATTTTATTTATGATTGAATTAATATAATATGTAAATAAATGCATGTCGTTAATCATTTTTTTCCTACAATTAAATAAATGCACACCATGAATGTAATTAATTTGAAATTAATTTACATCATACATCTAGTTATATCGAATTAGAAATCAATATCTATAATAAAATTAATGCATCTAATGCAAGTAATCAAATAGAATTAGAAATCAATGTTTACACTGAAAACAATGCATTTAATGCAAGTAATCAAATAGGATTAGAAATAAAAAACTATAGTGAAATAAATGCATCCACTGCAATCCATAAAATAGGATTAGGAATCAACATCTACACTAACATCAATGCATTTTTTTCAATAAAAAACCCAAATATTGATAGCTTTATAAATTCATCTTCTTTTACCTTTTGTAAAAGCCTTAATTATTATTCCTTTATGGTTAATAATTTTCATTATTATATAATACTATATAATATTTTTAATTGAGTTTGTGCACTATTTTTTTCTTCCTTCTCTGTCCCCGATCCATCTATTTGTCTATCTTCCTCTCACTCTCCTATTTTCTCTCTTCCTTCCTCTCTTTCCCTCTATCTCCCACCTCCCTCTCTCTCTCTCCCCATCATTATCTCTTTATCTTCCCTCTAGCTCTGTCACTATCTTCCCCCTCTCTCTCTCCCTCTCCAACTCCATATTTATCCCTCCATTTCTCCTTCTCTCTTTCCCCTCCTCTCTCCTGATTCCTTTCTCTCTCTTCCTCTTTCCCACCTCAATCTCTTCCGCCCTCCCCATCTCTCTCTCTCTCTCTCATCCATATGATGATAAATTGTCACCTTATGTAGTCAATAATATATGTAAGGTATAATATAATAATATTTACAATAGAAATTATTATTATTTAATATATTGGAATAATAATAATCAATACAATTGGTTATTATACTAATAATATTGTATCAAGTGTTACCCTCACTCTCCTAAACAATTATAAATCCAAATTTAATTGAATTAATTTAATATTGAAAGTTAGGAATTGATGCCTAAATCTCAAGATTGGGTTGTTCCTCTAAGTTAGGAATTAGTTTAGGTCTAGAGATTTTCTCCACCTAACTAGGGTCCTATATTGGTGTATGGTTGAGAAATTGTCTAAACCAAAGTGTCCAAGATAGATGCACTATCTTGAGACACATTCTCCTCATCTATTTAATTGTATTATTACATTCTTTTAATAATGAGAGTATGTGAGGAATGCCGTGAGGTTGGAGCCTTTTTTGCCAATGTTTTGTCTCTGGTTTTTTATGTTTTCTTTCTGTATTTTCTGAGTGATTTGATTTTTAACATGTGGTATCAAAGCAACATGGTTTGTTCTTTGGGGATATGACATGAGTAACTCTGCATTGAAATTGTTGGACTGACCTCGGAGTGCATAGGAGCTTCGATGGAAACTTCCAGAATGGGGTGCAACACTCCACAATATATCACTTGTCGCCACTTATAAAGGTTGGAGTTGTGTGTTATTTTTTTTTGTAATGTTTTTCATTTGGTTTTCGATTTGTTTAGTGCTTGTGCTATCTGTGTGGAGTTGTGTGTTGAATTACAAAAGAGGAACAATAATTCATATCAAATAAATAGTTGGTTGATGACTGGTTGGAGCTCCAATCTGTCAGGCTACATCGAAGATAGAAGAAGTTGTTTCATTGACTACTTGTAGACTATGATTCTAGAATGGAACATAATTTTAGATATATTAAATAGAATACCAAGCCCATCCAACAAATTACTAGCCATCATATTCAAATATCCACTGACTTTCAATCTTTCCTACTGATGATGAATATAAAAAAAAAACTCATTGTGTTAAGGATTGTAGTTTTGTTGATGGTGGAGATGTGATCATCCGTGGGATTGTGGAACTATTTTTGTATGTTTCGGAGGAGGTGTGAATTCAATTTCACGAGGCTTGTAATAATCTGGGTTTTCTTGAGATCCATTTATAAACCAGTGAGACAAAGGGGTTGTCGCCACAGTTCACAATGGATAATTCCAACTTTACCAATATTTACAGTTAGATGTTAATCGAAATGATTTGAGATACATGCAGAATTTGATCAATATCATGTGTAAACTCACTGATTGTCTCAATCATTTGAGCACCGAATTAGAGATCTTAAAGCTTGAGATGACTGATTTGCATGTTTCAAAGAGGCGGAGAATCTGCATAAACAGTGAAGGAGTTTTCCGATTGCACTACTAATTGAAGTTTCTAAATCAAACCTTAGCCCAGCTATTGTTAATGTTAGCTTGAGTGTTCTATGGTTTGGATTCGTAAACTGAGAGCGTGAATTTCTGGAGGTATGTAAGCACATACATAACTTCGAACCCCTAGAATTTTAAAGGTGAAATCCTTCGAATACAATAGGGAAAGAAACCATAACTGGCATCTGTTGAAAGCTCTAAAGGAGATACGGAGATTGAAGATTTTATTTCAAAGTCTGAAGATTGAGATATATTTTTAATTTATAAAGGTCGATCATTATTTCACATCACCCATTACTCTGCTATCATCATGGAGAATAAGCATTGCAAGTTAAATAATTTATCTCTTCTTTAATTTTATGATTCAAATTTTGTTTTATGATTTCCATATATATTCTAGATAAAGGGCCTTCACTACAGAAACCTTGATGAATTTTTTTCCCGCCTATGATTTCCCATCTTCGGGACTACAATACCACCTTAATTCTTACTCAGCAAGGAGTTGTGCCTTTTATGTTAATGGTCATAGACGTTTCCATCTCTCGAGATCTTGAGTCATATCTCATCATGGTTCTCAATCCTTATATGCCTTGAAATGAAAATCCTGACATTTTCCTGTCCTAAAAGATTTGATAAAGTCCATCATTTGTGAGTACTATCATTTGATAAAGTCAGTCATTTTCCCCTCCTGTAAAGACAAGATTTTCAATACCTTGATGATTCCTGTCCCCTGGCTTTTGGATCTCATGTATTAATAAGTCTCGGAAAATCCCTTCAGAGTTTAGGCCCTGAAATCCCGAAAAAGTCTCAGGTTAATTTCGGGTTTCTCAATTTTTCCATCATCAATATAGAATTAGAAAATTTTTCTACATGTGATATTTATCTATATAATCCTCATACTTGTCATACAAAGCGGGAATTGTGAAAGAAACCAAGAGACTTCATAAATTTTTTATAGGTGAATAAATATTGAAACGTTTATATCACTTTTTTAAAAAGTGATATCATAAAGGTTATTTCACCTTTTTATGGGGCTTTATTTTAGTAATAATTTTAATATGGATGCTTATTAAATATTTGTAATGGATAAATAATGTGTGGTTATTTTTATAGTTTTGGAGTGAATTTTACTTGGAGTGATAAGTGTTTTTTTGTAATTTGGAAGTGATAAGGTAAAAATTTTGTCAAATTGGAGTGATAAGTGGATATTTAAAAAAAAAAGACGAGAAATTCATTGTTGTATTTGTTTTGATAGATTCAGTCAGTGAACATCCAGATTTTGAAGGCGAGTTGTTTCAAATGGTTTCCAGCTTGGCATTTTCATTACTTGAAGGTAGAGATTTCTTATGTACTCAATACTTAATAAAGATATCATTTTTTGGTGATTGTGTCCTATATCTGCCCGAAATTGAATAAGGGGGTATTAGGTACACTATGTGTGTATTTTTGGTAGCGCATGTTTTTATAGCTTCATGATGTTGCTTATGATTTGTGTCTGGTTTTGACACATAAATGATATCATTTAACACACACATAAAGTTCAATAAAAGAAAGCACAACACTTGTAATGAAGTAGCTACAAGGAAGGATAATTAAACTCAGAACATGCATTTGCGCACCTAAAAATAATCAAAATTTTCAACATTGGCATTCTACCTCAACAATAAAATTCACTCAATACAATCAAGTTAATGAAACTGCAAACTCCAGCGTTTCAAAACAAAGTCTACATCAACATTCTTGCGCATAAATTTAAGAATTTTTAATCTGAGTTGGATTGTAAGGATGCACTCTCGGTTGAAACCGACACCCAAGTTTTGAATTGATAAGAAGTCAAGAGCGTCAATTCTCTTCAACTAAGTCAAATTAATACAAGTGAATTCATTGTTTTAAGTGAGTCGTTAAAATCATTGTAAGGTTTCTTAGGTGCATTTTCAACAGTGTTCGACACCCTTCCTTTAAATCAGAATCAAGTGAGTACATCAAGTGCGTGAGTTTTAACTCTAAAGGGAAAAAAAAAAAAAACAAGTTCACATCTCCTGCAAGCGAGTGTGTGTATTCATTCAAGCAAGTTTCATCAAGTCAGTACAAAGTTCACAACATCAAGTGAGCCAGTGTTAAGTTCATTGCAGAAACAATCAAAGCAAGCAAGCGAGTTCAAATCTAATGCAAGTAAATTTAATATTCAAATAACACTCAAGAAATTTTAAATCTATAGCAAGCGAGCATGAGTTCCAGTGAGCGGAAACAAGAAAACACAAGTTTCACCAAGAGATCAAGAAAATTACACAACAAGCGAGCGTGATAAGCTCAATCAAGTGACCCAACATAAGAAAACATGCTCTTCAAGCAAAAAATCAAGCGAGTGTGTCATTAACATCAAACAAGTGCATTCAATCCAAAAAAGTTCAAATCAAGTGAGACAGTTCAAGACAAGCAAGCCTGAATTCAAACAAGCGAGTTCATATGCTGCAGCACATCCAACTGTTACAATTTCTTCATAGTTTGATCATATCAAGTGCTGAAGACATGGTGCAAATCAACAAAGAAAATCTTGTTGATATTTCACGGCATCTACAACAGAAAAATGAAAAGATTGATTTCCTTCAACTGGAGACGCAACTACAAAGAAATGAGTTTCAAGAAAAGAGTGATGCTTCCGAGTGTTTGAACCATCCATATGATAAGTCATTCATCCAAACAGCTTCAAGTGTCGAAGTTGTTCAAGTTCAAATTTCTTCTAAGTCAATCATCAAGCCATGGGAAGAAATCCAAAGTAACAGAAATCGACAAGGCTTAGGATATGTCAAAGATGATGTCAACTTGCATATCCCAGATTATTCAAAGCCCATTATGTTCGTTATTGCAAGATTTCTTGAAAAAATCACCTCAGCAAGTTCTGAGAAAGTTGCATACAAACAGAAAAGCACACAACCCAAAGTTGCAGTCAAACAGAAATGTCATCATTATCAAATAATAGGTCATATGGAAGATCATTGTTTTGATCTCCATCCTTGTTGCCATTATGGATAGCGTAATCATTCATCAGAGAAATGTTGCAGCCAACACCTACCGTCCAGATTGAAGATCAATTATGAATGGATTTATCCTTGGGAATTGTCATCAACAGTCAAAAGATTGTATAAGTTTTACAATTGAATTCAATCACACCTAGTGCAACCAACATTCAACCGAAGATGGTACTCTCATACAGTTGAACAGGGGAGTACACCAGTGCAACACTCCTACACGTGAAGGGAGGGGGGGAGTTAAGAAATAAATCTCCATATGATTTTCTCTCCTTTCAGCTGAAAAAGGGGGGAAATGATATTGAAATTGAAGGTGGTTGTCATATTAAAAGTTTCAACAACATCAGCAAAAGCAGCAAGTGGGCATATTCAGCAGCCAGTGGGCATCTTCAGCAGCCAGTGGGCATCTTCAGCAGCCAGTGGGAATCTTTAGTAGTCAGTGGGTGTTCAAACATCCAAGAAGCCAGTGGGCATCAACATTGACCAGTTTTCAACAGCATCAACAAAAGCAACAGTGAGTTATTTTTTTATCATGAAGTAGCCAGTGGGTTTTTTCATCATCAGCAAATTCGCTAGTGGGCGTCTTCAAGATTTTTTTAGTGGAAAAAGGATATTGATTTCAAGCAAAGGAAAGATGGATACTTTTGCAGCTTGGCACATGATGGAGTTTCCAAGAAAAATTCAGAGATGAATCAGACATAAAACTGACTCACGGTCTCTTCGGATTGCAGTTTTTTTCAGCATCCAACTTTAGCGGTTTTTCAAGAAATGTTTTTGAGGATCAAAATGAGAACTTGGAAGATAGTTCTTTTGGATTTATCATTGAGGGGGCGAATGTTAGCCTCACTTTACTAAAAAATTATAAATCCAAAGTTAGTTGAATTAATTTAATATTGAAAGTTAGGAATTTATGCCTAACTCTCTAGATTGGGTTGTTCCTCTAAGTTAGGAGTTAGTTTAGGTCTAGAGATTCTCTCCACCTAACTAGGGTCCTAGATTGGTGTATGGCTTAGAAATTGTCTCAACCAAAGTGTCCAAGATAGATGCACCATCTTGAGACACATTCTCCTCATCTATTTAATTGTATTATTACATTCTTTTAATAATGAGAGTATGTGAGGAATTTCGTGAGGCTCAAGCCTTTTCCGCCAATGTTTTGTCTCCAATTTTTTATGTGTGTTTTATGTATTTTCCGATTCATTTGATTTTTAACATAAAGAAACAATATGTTAAGGAAACAATAGTGTGCTAACTTTACATTATAGACAAACTGATTTCTTGTAATCAAATTTGTAGCTCCATGCCTTACATTTTACATCTACAGTACATTTAACATTTTGCATACTATTTTATATTTTATATTACATTATATTCTACATTTACATATCTTTTAATTTTAATACAAATTAAAACATATGAAGCAGACATTACATTAATAACTATATTTTTTTTATGTTAAATGTTTGCAAACATCTACACCATTACAAATCCCCCCCACCCATTTAAATTTGGATATTATTAACTTATAAATATGCTTTGTTACAATACCATGGGCAAATACCATGGCTTATAAACACCACATACCCAAAAAAAAAAACCTCATTTCACAATCAAGATATTTTATAAATATTTTAACATAATTTAAATTTATAACTTTATTTTAATTAAATTTAAAATAAAAAAGGTTATAATTACTTTTGTTGGTATATCTAAGCCCTTTATCTTCACAATTACTAACAATAGTTCATGAATATTGCATAGAGATTAAATCAAAGTTTTACATATATATATATATATCCATCTTAACTAAGGTCCTACCAAACAATGAGAAGAATAAAATCTCTCCGAAGGTGCAAATCTTTCCTCAAGTTTTGCACTTAAAAATAAGTACGCATCTTGATAAATTTGATCTCTCAATCCAGAGTTAAGATGGATCTATGTTGGTATTATTAATATGGAATTTTATTTTAAGATTTTTAATTAATATTAAGAAAATTTAAAAGAAATATTGAATTTTATATTATAAATAAAAATTAAATTTATTATAAATTTTGAGTTTAAATATTCCTCTATATTTTCATACATATATATATATATATATATATTAATTTTACTATAGAGATGGAATACTTATGAATGAAAATATCATTACTTCAACCCTCCTCTTTGATTACAACTTCCCACATTCCCAAAAACGTTTGAAGCATACAAACTTTGCTTCCATCATGGATGTGATGAAGATATATATTGCATGTACATTAGCACCAAAAAATATTAAAAATTCTCATGATCAATGAGAAACATTTTTGAGAAATCCTCAAAATTGTCACCAATAAGTAGATGGCACTTCTATTGAAGTATAAATAAACATCACTCTTGAAGAAGGTTACAAAATTTCACCAACAATAACCAATACTTCTAATTTTTAATATTGTCCCCAATAAGAAGGCATCACTTCTGAGTAAATGTGAATAAATAACACTATTGAAGAAGTTCGAACGCTATCACCAACAATAAGAAATACATTGAAAGAAGTCTAAACAATGTTATCATAAATTTTGGTTAAACAAAATAATACAAAGAACACTATCACCAAATAACAATGTATGATATACAAAGATTTGAATTCTGGAAGAATCTATGAAATGCACTCCATGACCATTTAAAAGCATAGCTACAATGTTTCTGAGAGTTTTTATCCTTTAGTAAATTCCTCCTATTCTTATGAGGTATATAGCTTAGATGTCCACTCAAGTCATTTATTCATTAACAAGAGTAGATTAACCTTGTACATAAGCAACATTTTTTAGGAACTCTACATCCACTTAGTAGAGGATAAATCTTCCAAAAACCTAGTTTGAACTCGTCCTGCAACAATAAAACCTACCATGATTCATCATGAATGGATGTAAGAAGGGAGGTGAGAATAGTAATATTATATCCAATTCTTACTCTATATGTATATATCTCAATAGAAATATGAGTATAAATGTCTTGTCCATTCTTCCCAAGTTCACCTCTAGGATTTTCCATATTGTTCAACAATTTGGGACCTCATACCTACATTGTTATTTTCAAAGTTGGGAGAAACAACATGAGTAGTGGTAAATAAACCATGTGTTAAAATAGAAATTCCAAGATCAACATTATTTTAATCAATAGGAATATAAGAAATTCCATAAGTAGATGAGTCTCGTTTCTCAACATCTTTAGAATTATTCTCACCATTTTGCAGACGAATAACTTCCAAATCAACGTTATGTTTTCATTCCTATAGGTTTTGAGTATTTCATCTTGTTTCATCAACTATATCAACAAAGAGTCATGATCTTACTTCAAATCTTGATATGGATTTTTCAATCCTTTTTTACATATCTACAACTAAGTAGCAATAGTCTTCAAGGTAAGGAATTCTTGTTGAAGTGGACGAACAACCTTTGTCCTTGGTGAATAGGTAGTAACATCTTCATTCTTGTCATACATATAGGCTAAATTTTTCCACACGTCAACTAGGTTATCTTCAACTACTATATGTACATGTAGACTTCTGAGATAGATTTCCCAATGAGTCCTTTAGTTTGTTTGAAACACTCATCCCATATAGATAAATATTTAACATCAATTGTTTTCTTGTTAATATGTTTGAATATGCACTAAAGGTTCTCACTCATGGGAATATGTATCAACTTTTTCTTCCATGGAAGATAGTTAGTGCCAATAAACTTAGTAACTAAAAAACCTTTGGAGCCATAATGAATAAGCTAGAAAAGTGATAATTTAGAGCAAAGAATTAAAACAAAAAGGAGCTCAACAAATGACATTATGATATTCATACTACCAATCACTTGCAGAAAAATTTGTTAATATAACAGTCACTAATAAATGTGCAATTTTATGCAGTTGTATAAATTATAGATTTGAAATCTAGGGAGTCAAATCATTGTATACAATTATGAAACTATTGTGACAAAGTGAGCAACGTAATATAAAGTATAAATGACCTATGTTGACAATAGAAATCCACAATCAAAGTATTATGCATGAACGTATTAGAAATCCACAATCAAAGTATTATGCATGAACGTATTATGCATGAAGTTAGAAAAACAATCATACACATAAAATGAGAGTAAAAATGTTATAATCTATGAAACCCAAATTATATAATATTTTATTATCATTGAAAATTACGAGTTACTCATAGTTTGCATAAGGAAAAAGTGAAGTGAGAAAATATTTTATTATTAAATAAATAATTATTGTAGTAAAATATTTATTAGTATAATAAAATAAAATAATATTATACCAAATATGGCCACATATACCAAATAATATGATATTATCATGAGAAATAATTATATTATATTACAAATCCAAACTAAAAAATATTGTACTTTACAATAAGTATATTAAAAAAAAATAACTTTTTCCAAGACCAGAGTACCAATATTAACATCCAAAAATAAAACTAAGAAACAAAAAAATAACACTTTGAATTTTGGTTGTCTATCCCACAACACATGTTATTTTTTTCCTACAAAAACAAAACCATAATTTCATGCATATTTGAAATAAAATACATTTTGTATAACATGCATGATGTGTGCATTCATGAAGATCCTTGTGACGCAAAAACAAAAACCAAAAAAAAAAAAAAAAATAGTTACCATTATATTCTTACATTTTGAAACTAAATTGAAGATAAAAAAAGAGAAATAATAAATATGCAATGGGGAAGATCAAGTTATTTAAAAATCACTTATATTCTCTTTCTTTCCTTTCTTTTTCTAGAATTGTTGTCATTATCTTTAATTAGGGCCCACTAGAAACAGATCCAATACGCCCACATTTATCTCTGGGGGTGTTCTTTATCCGATCTAAGCTTTATGATACTTGGGCATCCTTTGTAGCCCCTTATTCATCCTCAATCTAAGGCATTTTTGGCAGATTTTGTTTATTCTTGGATCACTACTGTAACGATCCCACATTGATTGGGGGTAAGAATGCCATTTTTGTCCTGAAAATCCCCCTTCTTATTTGGTTGAACTCTCCATAGTTTTTTCTTCTTTTTATTCTTCAAATAGATTTGGACTTGTAAACCTCCATCCTCTTAGATTATGTGTCTTTTTATTTTTTGTGTTCTTTTTTATGTGTGGACATGTGTTTTGCAAATGTCTTGTTTGGAAACAATTTCTACATATGAATGTCATTTCTTGTCATCTAAGGCTTGAGACCACTCGATATCTTTGTGTTTTAAATAAATACAATCCAATGATATCTTTCTAAGGTAAATATCCACACATATTCTAGCAAAGGTAAAATTACCTTTATATGTTCTTCCAAATTCCATATTTTATGTTTTCCGAGGGCATTTCTAATATCCTCTAGGACCTTATGGAACCAAAAGGGAAGAGGAAGATTTAGGAGTCTCACCCAAAATAGAATTTTTGAGACCACCATGTTTGTTGTATCAAAATATAGAAACCATGAAGTTGTGAAGAGCCCGACATTAACCCAAAAACAAGGCCCTTCATTTAAAACAAAATCATAATCTTTTTGTGTATCAAAATGGATAATCAGGAAATTTTATTTGGAGCATAATTAAATGTCACAGTCGATTTTCCAAGAGGTGAAGGCCTATTGATGTAATTCTTTTGGTTTTATCCAAAATTTATTAAACCTGTGAAAAAATCACCTTTGATTGTAAGGTAGTGAAGAGGGAGTTTACCTCTAGAATATTAACATCCATAGCTAGAGAAAACTCCATTTGTTCAATAATTTATGGTCTTAGAGTGTTTTGAATTTTTTCTACTAAGGTGGAAGATTTCCCTTTCACCACATCTTTAAAAGAGGTGCTTGTTCCTTTTGATATTCTAGGACCTAGATATTAACCTCGCAACCCCATATTCTGGACTACAGTTGAGTTCCTTTGTATGTTAAAAGTATTTGATTTGGGTTGTTTTTGAAGAACCCTCCCCTCATATTGCAAGCTTAGAAAAAAGACATGAAGACCTAATTTAACCCCAATGTTATGTTTTAGTTTGTTGATTTTGTATGAACTCCTTACCCAAAAGGTTGTGGTTCTCCCATTTAAATGTTTAATAAATAAATGAAGTGGGATTTTAACCCACCAAAATTTCGGTACATAAAACTTAGATCCAAAAGAAAATAAGGGTGCATATTGAAAGGAAGGCACATGTATATGCTTTGAAATTAAGTTTTCTGTCAGACCCAAAAGAATTGTAATAGAGCATTCACAAAAAATAGGCAACATGAAGGCATGGGCTTACAAATCAACCAAATAGTTACCCTTATTTTGCAGTGACCATGCACACAATAATATTTAGGCATAATGATGTATGATAGGAAGAACCAAAATTTATGACCTTGCACGCCACAATGAGATACATAATTTGCATCCCCAACCTGTCTGCTCTGAAGCATAATAATGTTGAAATCGTATAACACCCAATCCTCTGTGCCTTATCTATTACAATATGAAGTCCTAGATAAAACCTTATCTAAGAATTCATCCACAAAGTCAAATCACCTTCCACCATCATATTCCCTTTCAAACCTGTGTTGAATATATAGTTGAATCTTTGGATGAGAGGGAAAACCATGACCCCATCCAAAGCTTTGATCACACCATGTTGAAATCTCCCCTTGTCCATGGACCCTAAGGGCACCAACAAAGAAAACCAACCACTCGGAGATGCCATGCCTGATGTATCAATAAGATAAAAACCTATCCTATGCATTTTCCATCCTCCTTAAATCTCAACAACACATATTATTTCTTAAAATCTCATATAAAATATTGTGTGAATTTGTACAGACACACACGCAAACTATATCATGCTTGAAGGATTCACTAAAACTAATTTCACTTAGCTAAGAGCTCATCTTCCTTAGACATGAGGAGATAGGTTAACGACTCAATATGCATTTGGAAGGAGTGAAATATTTCCCCCTTACAGAATACCAATAAAAAATTATAGGAGGCATGGTTTTCCTTGAATAATAGTGATGAGTCAGCCTAAATT
Source organism: Pinus albicaulis (assembly GCA_034641835.2). Classification (NCBI taxonomy): domain Eukaryota; kingdom Viridiplantae; phylum Streptophyta; class Pinopsida; order Pinales; family Pinaceae; genus Pinus; species Pinus albicaulis. The sequence goes on along the minus strand of JAXQQM020082171.1, from coordinate 17,784 downwards.
TGTAGATATTATCCAGTGATGCTTGTCCACATTCTTGATTTCAAGACTTATTTATGATGGGTTTTCCTGTTGTTAAAAAAAAAAATTAATATCAACACTCACATATATATATATACAACAAAGAACAGTTGGATCACCCAACCATGCCAACCTACTAATCGTGAATAGAGATAGTGACCTTGAGGGAAACCATGTGACCAACGTTGTTACCAGGTGAGGAAGAAGAGGCTCATAAGATATTCAACACCGTATAACACCTTAAAAAATCCAACCAAAGGAAAACAATCCTTTATGAATATATATAGAACATGTCTGGTTAAGTTGCGGTCCAAAATTTGTAACAGAACATAAAATATTGTAGATTTGATGCATGTTGAGGATTTATTGCGAGTCCATAGATAAAAAATAAAATGTATGCATGTAACTCTAATGCTACTTCTGATTAAAACACAGTGCTACCCGGATCTGAAGGAGAAGAACTTGGGCATCAACACACAGATTCACTTTTCTTTTAAGTTTGTTTATGTATACAAAAGTAGTCGATAGCAACAAACCTCATCCATATTTACTATCAAAGAGCCAATGATTGCGTGATTTGATGCTTGCTTCTCTTGCAACCAAAAAAATATATTTGAAATTGACCCATAGAAAAACTTCTACAACAAACCCTATGAAACAAGAAAAGTGGAAATACGGTCATATGGATTTCATACAATAACCAGTGGAATGGCTACTAGAAAAAAAAAATGTTATAAATTTTCCATTAAGAAAAGGTTAATAGGTTGAAGGCAACAACAGAGATGATTGCAAGAAGAATTAAGAATCACTCAAATAATGGTAAAGTAAAATATGTTGCTGATGCAAATATTTTGAAGCCATTTTTAGTTAATAATATTACTACAAATATAGTTGGGACTCAATTACATGGCTCGAGATCTGAAAGATATTTTTGAGTGGTATGTGGAATATTAATAATGGCCTCCTAGATTGTAATTTATTCCTATTCAAACTATGTACACCCAGAAGTCAAAGATTGCAGATCTATTAGTTATGGAGGACCCCTTAGCATATGTTAAGTTTGGAACCTTTCCAAATGTAGCAGAGAAGTTAGTGGAGTGTTTATTAAAAGGACCAGGAAGATGTGGCTCTGAAAATAACGCATGGTGATTGGTGGAGTTCAATAAGTGGGATGCCCCACTTAACACTTCAGCCTAGTGGGAGTACCGTGGAAGGGTTTTCCCAAAGGAGCAAAGAAACAACATAAGGGAGCACTTAGGATGGTCTCAGCATGAGATAGGTGGCGCTGACAACAACAGGTGGCAAGAAATTTCATTGTTGGAGTTTTAAAGTGGGAGGACCCCACTTGAAAGTTAAACTTGTGAAGGCTAGCCTAGACGCGACATAGTGCATAGAGGAGGATCATCAAGATGAATAAGTGGCAAGAAATGTGGTAGTCGTTAGTGAAAGATAATATTGACGTGCAATTTATTGGCTCTTGAGAGTGGGTGGACCCACTTGAAACATCATCCTTGTAGGAATTACTTGGAGGAAAAACAAAAGGTGCACAAAGAATACTTATCGTTATATATCTTCTTTCCTTTCTTTTTCTGGACCTATTTCCATTCTTTAGAATTGGGGCCACTAGAACCAGATGCAATATGCCCACAATTTTCTCTAGGATTTTCTTTATCCGATATAATATTTTTGATACTTGGGCATGCTTTGTGTCCCCTTATTCATCCTTAATCTGAGGCATTTTTGGCATATTTTTTTATTCATGGATCACTACTATATCGGTCACACATTGATTGGGAGTAGTAGTTCCATTTGTTTCCTTAAAATCCCCCTTCTTCTTTGGTTTATTCTCCATAGTTTTTTCTTTTTCTTCTTCATATATATCTCGATCTGTAAACTTCCATTCTCTTGTCCTATGTGTATTTTTTTTTTTGTGTTATTTTTTATGCATGGACATGTGTTCTACAAATGTCTTGTTTGGAAAAAATTTCTACATATGAATTTCATGTTATTATCATCTAAGACTTGAGACCATTGATTCAATATATTTGTATTTTAAAACAATTTGATCCAATAATATTTTTCTAAGGTCAATATCAACACATATTCTAGCAAAGGTAAAATTACCTTTCTATGTTCTTTCAAATTCCATATTTTAAGTTTGCTGAGGGTGTTTCTGATATCCTCTAGGACCTTATGGTGCCAAAAGGGAAGAGGAATTTTTGGGAGTCTCACCCAAATTGGAATTTTTGAGACCACCATGTTTTTTGGATCAAAATATAGAAACCATGGACTTGTGAAGAGCTCAACATTAACCCAAAACTAAGGCCCTTCATTTAAAACAAAATCACAATCCTTTTGTGTATCAAAATGGATAATAAGGAAATTTCGTTTGGATCATAAGTAAATTTCATAGTTGGTTGTCCAAGAGGTGAAGACGTATTGATGTAATGCTTTTGGTTTTAGCCAAAATAAATTAAACCTATAAATAATAACCTTTGATTGTAAGGTAGTGAAGAGAGAGTTTACCTCTAGAAGAATAACATCCATAGCTAGATAAAACTCCATTTGTTCAACAATGTATGGGCCTAGAGTGTTTTGAATTTGTTCTACTGAGGTGGAAGGTTTCCCTTTCACTGCATTTTTAAAAGAGTTGGTGTTCCTTTTGGCATTATGGGACCTAGATATTAACCCTGCAACCCCATATTCTGGACTACAATTGAGTTCCTTTGTATGTTAAAGTATTTGGTTTGGGTTGTTTTTGAAGTACCCTCCCCTCATATTGTGGGCTTCGAAAAAAAAAAACGAATACCTAATTTAACCCCAATGCTATTTTTTATTTTGTTGAATGTGTTTGAACTCCTTACCCAAAAGGTTGTGGTTCTCCCATTTAAATATGCAATGAAGAAATGAAATGGGATTTGATCCCAGCGAAATTTTCGTACATAAAATTTAGAACCAAGAGAAAAGAAGGGTGAATATTGAAAGGAAGGCACATGTATATTATTTGAAATTAAGTTGTCTTTCATACCAAAAAGAATTGTAATAGAAAATTCACAAAAAGTAGGAAATAGGAAGGGTAGGGGCTTAAAAAGCAACCCAGTAGTTACCCTACTTTTGCAGTGACTATGCACACAATAAGATTTAGGCATAATGACAGATGATAGGAATCACCAAAATTTATAACCTCGCACACCACAATAGGATACATAAGTTGCATCCCCAACCTATCTACTCTAAAGCATAAGAATGTTGAAATCGTAGAACACCCAATCCTCTGTGCATTTTCTATTAAAATATGTGGTCCTAGATAAAACCTTATCTAAGATTTCATCCATGGAGTCAAATCCCCTTACATCATTCTATTCCATTTCTACCAAGTGTTGAAGATACATTTGAATATTTGGATGAGAGTGAAAATCATGATGTTGTACAAATCTTTGATCACACCATGTTGCAATATCCCCTTGAGTGGGGACCTTGAGGGCACCAAAAAAGAAACCCAACCACTCCACGTCGCCATGCTTGATCTAGGAAGAAGACAAAAACCTAGCCCGTGCATTTTCCATCCTCCTTAAATCTCCACAACACATATTATTTCTTAAAATATCATATAAAATAATATATGAATATGTACACACACACACACTATATCATGCTTGAAGGATGCCCTAAAAATACTTTCACTTAGCTAAGAGCTCATCTTCCTTGGACATGAGGAAATGATTTGTTTATCACTCCAATAATTTTTTAGGGTTGTTATGCTTTTTTTTTAAGGAATATTATAGGTAACCACAGACCTACTTTTAAGCTTTAGGATCTAGCCTTCCTAATTCTCAGAGAGGGCTCTCTCTTTATTATTTAACTTTTTTGTTTTTAGTTGATTTTAGGCTAGTTATATAATATTGATTGGTTTTGTTTTTTATTTGGTTTGGTGGTGGAATTACTGATTCAAATGGGTAGATGCAGGTCTATTTTCCATTGGGCTGTGGAGTCAATGTATCAAAAAATAGGGCAGAATCAAGTTCTAAAGGAAGTGTTTACAGGGCAAGGTAGTTGAGTAAATTCAAATCTTTAGGCTGGAAGGTGAAATGGTTTCAATTAGGATCAAGGAGCAATTAAGGGTTCCTCAAACCAGATAATGAAGGAAATGACATAGGTCAATCGAAACTAGGGAGAAATGAAGAATTCCCTAATTTGGATATGAGAATAAAACATGAAAATGAATAATAGTTCAAGACAAATCGTATTTAAACAAGTTCTGAAATAAAATTCCTGTCATATCATTTAAATTGGAAAACATGCGAGTATGTGAAAAACTTCAACAATTGAACAATAGAAATATACTTCACTGAAGTGGCTCAAGACATGAATCATGTAATGCAATGCCTTTATTACTCAATCTGGTCTCCTGACTTGAAATTGGTACAATAAACCCTCAGGTTTCAGATCAATACAACTATAGAAATGTTTAGAAATCCACACTCAATACTTCGAATTATGAAGTATTTATATAAAAAATATTGCAAAATATCCTAAAACTGATTTAGGAATTATTGAAGGAAAAATAAATATCTTCATGCAAGAAGATAGAGACACCTAGGAGACTAAATGCTAGTTTATTTATTTGGATTTGTTGTTTGCTTGTTGATTTTTTGTTGCTTTCTCTCTTTTGTTGTTGGTAAATGTTGGCTGTATTTTATGTTGTTGAGTGTCCTTTGCGCTGGCCACATATTTACTTTTAGCTCTGATTTCACTTTAAAATTTTGTCTTTCATCTGATACTCTTTAAACTTGTCTTTGTTTTCACTTTGACTTCTCTATTTCTGTTTTAACCTGCATTCTCTATTTTCATTTTGACTACTCTTTTTACATGTCTTAATTTTCACTTTCGTAGTAAATCATTCAAATTTTCCCAAGCCTCTACATCAGGTAATTTAATATTTACCATTCTTCTGAAAATTTCATCATCCTCTGTATACTTTGCAAATGTAGGCTTGTTGTTTAAGAGATGATTTACCTCATGCTAGAGGTAAAAGAGATTCTCAAAACTCTGATAGAGTACTTTTCCTGTAGGCATTCCTTTCATGGAGGAATTTTTGGCCTGTTCCTTTACCACTTCTCTAATTTTCTTATCATAATCTTCATGTTTCATCAATCTTTCATTGATAACCAAAGGATTAGGCAGACCTTTCTGCCTCAAAACATCAAATTTCACTATGAATCTGGTTATTTCAAGCTCCATGTTTTGACACTTGTCTTCAAGTTGTACCATTAAGTTCCTCTTGGAAATAACCTTTCTGACTTCTAGGGTTGTTTCAGTCCTGCACTTATGCCAATTTCTTCCAATTCTTATTTGTTCTTGGAATTAAGGAACTTAATGATATCAGTGGCCTCTTATAGCTTTTTATCAAGTTCTTCCTTGACTTTCTGAATGGCTTCACTTGCTTCTTTGATCAAATCTTTATGCTCATAAATAACTTGGATATATGGCCAAATATCTTTAATAGAGTTAATGATATTGGCCCACAATTGTTGCTTTGCTTGGGCAAGTGGTTCTTTCAATGTTAATTCTTTCTCTAACTTCTGTACTTTCTCAATCAATCTATTTGACTTCTGTGTTTCATTCTTATGCATGATTTGAACTAGATTTTTCTCATCATCTAGAATTTTTATCTATTCTTTAAGTCTGTTTATTTTAATATTTTGGATGGACATATCCTACATGGATTTAACCAGTTTACCTACTTCATTACTAGGATGAGTTGCTTCTATGGTTGAATCTGTAGTTGCTGATGTTGAAATCACTGTAGCTACTGGAACTGATGTTGCTACAGGAACTACTGAAGTAGAAGAAACTGTTGTAGTAACTGTAGGAATAGCAGTGACAGGGATTGCTTCCATGCTACCCTTTTTAACTTGCACTAACTTATACATCTCATTCTCCATTTCTTTCAGTTGAGCTATCAACTGAATGATGAGATTCATCATTTCATCTTTCTGGCCTTCATTCTCCAGAGCTTATTTTTCTTATGGATGTTCAATAGGAGGCAATTTCAGTTGTTTTTTAAATGCAACAATGTCTACATTCTTTTTCTTGATGAGTTCTTCTGCAACTTTAATGCTCTTGGGATCATATCCTACCTTTATGACCAATTCTTCCAATGATTTAATTTTGTTTTCCCTGGCTTGTGAGGAAGCCTTCTCTAGGTTCAACTGTCCTCTGATGTTCTCTAAATTATTTTGCAATTTCTGGACACTCATAGCTTTATTGGTCATGGTAGAATATTACATTTCACCAGCTTGCTTATGAAATTCTATTTGGTCTATAGGATGAAAATATTTGGCTTGACTTCATATGATGTTTTCTTATAGTCAGCTCATGACTTTGGATTTTTTACTATGGGCTGTAAGAAGGTCATCTGCATTTTCCTGGTCTTGTAATCAAATGCAGAAAGAAACCTGTTTTGGTCACTATGTGTCTACTTCCAGTATTGGGAATAAGTAACTGCTTTTAATGCTTCATTCCTGAGTTTAATTTCCTTGTAATTATCCATGATATCCTGTTATTTATTTGCTAGTTTACTTGATGAAGACACTTCAAAAATATGTTTCTTTTGAATGATTTGAGTATTAGATGTTGAAGGCTGGTGAGTTTCCTCTAAAACTGCTAGAGGTGCATTTTCTTTAACCACTGTATATGTATCAATAATTTCAGTTGTCTCAACTTGTTCACTTACAGAATTTAATTTGGGCTTATTCCTGTACATCAGTTTGAGTTTGGTTTCTGTAGTGGTTTGAGGTGAATATGATCTTTCTTCTCTTACTCTCTTAGAGTTCCTATCTTGTTGGGCTGGAGTTTGTAAGATGGAACTAGTATCACCTTGCTTCTCTGCCTCTTTCAAAGTATTCTCCAACCACTCTGACTCATTGGAGTACTTTTCTATCTCTGTTTTGCACTCATGGATAAAAGGAATTAGTTTAAATTTGATTCTTAGTTTTTTGATAACTCCTAAAGGATCATAGTTCCATTTGAAACTTTCACTGAACTTGAACTCCTATAAGTACTTTTCTACCTGTTGACCAGCACCTCTACTGCTACAAATGAAAGGACCAATTTGGTTTTTGATCTTAAACTGTGTTTTTTTCTTGGCTGATAAAAAATTCACCTCGTCAAAGTTTAGGATCCGCCTGATATATTCCAGTGCAAATAACCTCATTGGGAGGTATTTAGGAAACTTATATGGAGTCAGTTGAAATCCATATACCCTAATCTCAATGTGGTTCTAGTATAAATATCAGTCTCCTGTTCTATTGTGTTCTGATAACTGCAAGACCTTTTTTTATCTCATCACTGACTCTTGGTTCAGTGCTATTGCTTAGCATATTGAAAATTGGATGAATAAATGAATCAATGAAGTTGTAGTAGGTAAATTATGTGGAATCTTTCCTAATTAAGGAAGTCCAGAAGATTACTGATTGTGGATTAACCTCAATGTCCAGTTTTTGAAGGCTTACTACAAACGTTTCAGATTGGAAGTATAAGAACATGTGAAACAACACTGATGAATATTTGAAGACTCCTTATTCAGGTAATTAAACTAATTGCTCATGAATATCATCTAATAAATATTGAGCAAAGTTAAATGTGAAATATGGAGGGTGTCCTGGGCAGAAAATGGACAGAAACCCTAGGATTGAAGCATCTACATACTCATATGTGAAATAGCCTAGAATGCAAGACAACATTGTGATAATCTATCTTGTTCTTTCTGAGAAAATTGAGGCTAAATAGGGAGGGTTTCTCTTTGGTGTTTCAAATGATGAAGGTAAGAAGGTTTGGAAGATATGAAACCTCTTTGGAAAGTTAAGTTTTAGATACAACTCAGTAAGGATTTCAATTGACAGAGGGGCTTCATCAAGCTTGGGTGGAATTTGAAGCATTTGGTTTATTGATTTAGTAGTAATGGTGAATAAAATTTCCTTGATGTGGCTTATTAGGGCTCTTTCATGTGGAAGATAGTTAAGTTGAAAAAGAATGACGATTTCTGGGAATTGGAAAGTCTGTGGGAGGATATACTTGGGTAAATTTGATTCCCAAAGGTAGATATCATCATTTTGGTCCATGAATTTATCATGGCTCCAGCAGTGGAGCTCAAGGAGGTTGAAATCAATGATAGGGTCACTGATTTTGAAGTCTTCGTCTTCAAGGGGGGTATTTTCAACATCAATAACAAGAGGTTGCAGGGGATTTATTATCACAATGCCTTGAGAAGCCATATATTTGCTTTATTTTATTCAATTTATTACTCTCTGGCTTAAGAAATAGGCTCAGGCCCTTCAGATTACTACGAAAAGATGATTACAGTTTGCAAAAAGGGTTTGGGAGGTAGTAGTGGCTTTCCTTTGGTCTGTAAAGCTTTCAAATTGATTCAATTAACTTATTACTTTATTTTAGCTTAAGTACAAGCCTTGACACTTAGGAATACCTGGAAAAATGAAGCTTTTGGTATGAAAAAAGGTTTTGGATACAACAGTGGATTTTTGGAAACGAAATATGCTTCAATGGGCTTTATACTGCTTCAAACCGAATCTGCACACGCTTTAGTAATGAAAGGCTTGAATTCTGGTCAGTCTTGGCTTTAAAAATAGGTCGGCAGTGTTGTTTTAGCTCGAAAATAGGTCGGCAGAGGCTTCCTTTGCGAAAATCTAAATAGAATGGTGAAAAGACTATAAATGGCGTTCTTTATGTTTTTAACCAACAGTGATTAAACTTTGGGTGCGGGGTTAAATTCAAATGGGTGGTTTCATTGGAACAGGAAGAAAATAGCGCAGTGGTTTTCACATTGCAAAAAGATGGTAGACAATTTTTGGCTTGGGAGTGTGATGGGTTTGCCACATAGCAGGGGAGTGAGGTTATGAAATTGCTTATTTCACAACCCCTCAATGGTGTTAAATATTGAGCAATTGGGGGTACGATAACTTTCATTGGTCGTCAGATTTGATGGAAGGAAATCTAACGGATGATGGGTATCGAGGGATGACTCGGGGATTTGATAGGTGAGGCCCAGGGATAATTTTTTGCGGGATTATATATATAAAGGGATATGTAAAGTGGGGTTGGGGAATATTATAAAGCACGGTTGTAATTAAAACTATATAAAAGGGGTTTAATAAGATATGTGAGCCGAGATATATATACATCGGGATTTTTTAATAAAACTATATGTTATAATAAAATATGTGGTTGAGGAAATATATGTGTGGGAGCTAATATAATAAAGTTAATCAAGTGATTAATATAATATAGGAGCAGGGATATATATGTGTGGGAGTTCAAAATACACTAAGTATGAGTTTTAAAACTGATATCGGGGAGGGATTTTTTTAATGTAGACCAATATTATTTAAAACTTAGGATAAATGTATTTAAGTGTGCTTTTAAATGAAAAAGGGAATTAGTAAAGGGATTTTATTTTTCGAAGGAAAATATTTATTTAAACTAGGGAAAGGGGTTTTAGTAAGGGACAATGGGTGAAGTAAGGGGAAAAGGTTAAAATGAAGGGAAAGGGATAATTTTACAAGGGAAAATGCCTTTTAAGAGTTGCATTAGGGATTTTAAAAAAGGGAAGGGGCTTTTTGAGAAATATTAGTGATATGAAATGACCAATTTGATGCTCTCCTTGCCTTGTGAAAACTGCTTCTGCCTACCCATCATTTACCCTAACATTTTTTCTTCATTTATTTAGGTGCATTTAAGCTTGTTAACCCTTTTTATTTTTCTTTTAGAAGCAAACTATCTAATTCTAACCTTATGACTTCCAATGGCTCAGATTAAACTGATGAGCTCATTATTATTCTCTACCTAACCATTTATCTACCAAGATTAAACAGTTTGGCTAGATCTTTATTCTCTAACTATCAGCATGAAATTTAAAGCATGAATGAATCAAGATTAAACTGTTTGATCTTCATGGATTGTGGAATTTTGGACAAGCTGCACACAACTTTTATTTTGGAAAGTAAAGTAAAAATTAGTGGCATTTGAATTTGCATGACTTTTAGGATCTATTTTTATCCCTTTTTTTTGGTGGGGTTCATAATTTATCTTCTTTTTTGATATTTTTATTTCAATCCTTTGATTTTTCTTTTAGGACTTACCCTCTTTACATTTTTTTTTTTTAATATGGGAAAAAATTTTGCAGAAAGAAAAGTATGTACAGTATTACAAAACTAATCATAGTCAATTCAAAATTATGAATCCTATTGTTATAGGACCCTAACAATGGCTCCACCTGGGGATGGCAATTCCCAGTGAAATTTCAAGAAATTTAAGATCAGTAGCCTTGGAAATTTGACTGTGACTTTCCTTGAAACTATTTTTTGAGCTCTGATTTATTCATACATATGATATTATCTCTTTAAAAGCTTCGGGCCTTCTCTTCGAGCTTCAACTTTGGACGAAAAACATCCAATCCAATCTATGCTTTGCAATGGTATTTATAATGAGAAAAGTAAACAAAGTGAACTAATGGTTAGTCTGGAGAAAAGTAATGCTTCAACATTCTACCATTAACTGGTCCTCCTCGTAGATCCGATCCATCTATTTCCTTAAAAAAGAATGCATTGTTACCTCTATAACCATAAATCATATAAGGACCTTTCCATAAAAAATCAAATTTACCATATTTACCTTTATCTTCTCTTCTAAAATCCCATTTAAGAACTTTATTGCCTATGGAAAAATCATCTTCTTTTGTTTTCTTGTCAAAAATATTTTTTATTTTATCTTATATAACTTGTGATTTGACATAGACTTCTTCCTTGATTTGCTGCAAATGTATTGTCTAATTTATCCTTCTCTGGATATCATTTGGTTATACCTACAGTTCTTGGATCATCTTCATCACTGGCACTCCTAAAGAGGATTGAAAAACAACATCCATACCATATAATAGTTTATAGGGAGATGTACCAATGGGCTTCTTCGTTGTTAGTCTGTCTGCCCATAAGGCATTAACTAACCTTTTGTTCCAGGTCTTCTTATTGTCTTATAACAATTTTTTGATGATATTAACTAGGATTTTCTTTGAGGATTCTGCAATTACATTACCTTGAGGGTAATAGGCATTGGAATGGCCAAGGTTGATGTGGTATTTGTTATAGAAGTCACTGATTCTCTTAGATTTGAAAGAAGCTGCACTATCAGTAATGAGCTTTTGTGGGCATCCAAATCTAGAAAGGATATTATTTTCAAGGAATGAGATAATGAAAGAATCAGGGGCTTGTCTATAAGGAATGGCTTCTATCCACTCGGTGAATTAATCTGTGGATTTCAAAATCCAATTATGCTAGGCTGAGGAGGGTGGGTAAATTTCAACAATGAAGTCTAAACCCCATTGCTGAAATGGAATTTCTGTGGAGATGGGTTTGAGGGGTAAAGATAATAGTTTTTTCTTCCCTTCAAAGATTTGGAATTTGTGACAGGAGGTCACATACTTTCTAACATCTGCAAAAAGAGTGGTCCAGTAAAAACCTACCCTCAAGATTTTATCAATAGCTGATTTCCAGTAAAGATGTCCTCCATAGTCACCTGCATGAAACTCTTGCATAACTTTATTAACTTCATCTTTCAATAAAAATTTTAAGAGAATATCACCATGATCTTTCCAAAACAAAGCCTTATCTATGATACAATATTTCATTGCTTTTAAATTTAGGAATATACCTTTAGTTCTAGACAAACCAGGAGGAGCTTGTAAGTTTAGTAAAACCAATATGATATCTGCATACCATGGTGAATCTAAAAAAGGTTCACTGATCTGTGGAGTCGCCATCTCTTCCTGATCATCTAATTGAGCAATAAAATTTATATCTAAGGCTTGACAGTTCGATTCAACCATGAGTCTGACTAAACCTTGGCCTTTAATGAGTTTAATAGGCTTTAGTTCAATATCATATTCCAAAATAGTGGCAATCCATTTTCCTCTCTTACCATCAGGTCCATTTAGAGTCATAATTTCCTTTACTACTGAATTTGGGACATATGCAATAACGTGTGAGGATAAAATATACATTCTGAAATATTTAATAGCCTTCAATAAAGCAAGTGATTTTTTTTCCATTATTTTGTGCTTTACTGTTGGATCTCTCAAGGATTTTTTGAAAAAAGAAATGGGATGTTCATAACCCTGATCATTCTTTTGCAGCAAGACTGTTGCAATGGTATGTTCTGAAGCAAAAGAAAAAATAATAATTTTTTTTTTGAAATCAGGACTTATTAGGATTGGTGTTTTTATAAGGGCTTGTTTGATTGATTCAAAGTATTGTTTAACCTCTACTGTCTATTTAAGTGACGAATATTTCCTTAACATGTTATTAAATTCTCTAATTAATTCTGCTAAATTAGAAATGAATCTTTTGAGAAAATTAATTTTACCTAAGAATGCTTGTAATTCCTTGATGTTTCTAGGATGAATTATGTTCAAAATGGATTCTATTCTAGCAATATCTATCCTAATTCCCTCTTTTGAGATTATGTGTCCTAGCAGTTTACATTCTTCAAGTCCAAAGAGTGTCTTTTTGCGATTCAAGGAAATACCAATTTTTCTGCATTTAGTGAACACTTGTCTCAAATGATCTAGATGTTCATTTTCTATTTTTGAAAATATTGTTATATCATCTAGATAAATGACAATAAAATCATGTATTTCTTTAGCAAAATCTATGTCCATAGCTCTCTGGAGTGTTTCTCCTGCATTCATCAATCCAAAAGGAATTTTCAAATACATAAAAGTACCACATGGAGTGGCAAATACTGTCTTTGCTTGGTCTTCTAGTTGAAATAATATTTGATTATATCTAGAGAATCCATCAAGCAATGAAACCTGAATGATCCTACCACCCTCTGTAAAATATGGTCCATCTTGGGGAGAGGATAGTTATCTTTTAGTGATACTTTGTTTAAGTTTCAGAAATCAACACAAAGTATAATTTCCCCTCTTTTCTTCCTAATGGGAACAAATTTTGAGACCCAATTAGAATATCTGATAGGTGCTATTATTTGTGCTTCATACATCCTTTTTACTTCTTTTTCAATCAATGGCATAAGAACTAGATTGATTCTCCTAAGCTTTTGTTTAAAGGGTTTTTTATTTTGTTTGATGGTTATTTTATGTTGTATTATACTGGTGTCATAAGACTTAAGGTCCTCATAACTCCATGCAAACACATCTTGAAATTCTTTAAACAAACTTATGTATTTCGGCTTTTCTTCCATGGGTAATGCTTTGGAAATTTTAATAAGCTTAGATTTTTTTATGTTCCTATGTTGCATTCTTCTATGTCTAATCTTAATGGCTCCATTTTTGGTTTTCTAGCTACATCATTTGAGTCAAAAATATCTTCTTATGGGGCTAATCCCTTAGGAAAAAAGTTATTTTTAAGTTTTAAAATATTCGATTCATCATTTGTTATTTCTTCTATTTCTATAGTTTCTAATTTATCTATTTCTATTCTAGTGAATTGAGTTGGTTCAATCAAATATAAATTATTTACATGTATCTCACTATCTATAGTCATTTACTGTAGAATCAGTATCTATTCAATTTTGGAATCCTCCCTCAACATTCATAAAGTTGTAGATTTGAGAATCTTGTGAAAAAATCAGCCAATATTTAAAGTTGGCTAGTATAGAGGCCTATGTCTTACCTCGGCTGTGTAGTGATGATTTGGCTAAAAAGGAAGTCTACAGGTGCTAGAAAAGGTAGCTAAACTGTGTGCTTGCATGTTCTGTTTCCTAGGTGTTGTAGTCCTGTGATTTGGCAGATTGGCATACTAAGTGACAACGTAACATCAAACCAATATTTAGAGCTCTAGGACCTAGCCTTCCTAGTCTCAGAGAGGGATCTCTCAATTTGTTTGCAAAGATATGACTTGTTTGCTTTTAAGGGTTTGATTTTAGGCTAATTATTAAGTACAAGTTTGTTTGATTGTTTGGTTGGACTTTATCATCTAGGCAGCATAGATAGAAAAGGGGAAATCTCTAAGTCATTGGGAAATGGAGTCAAGTGGAAGTTGTAACGAGTTTAATCAATGGATTTGGGGTATCAAAGGGAAAATCTAACTTGGCCAGTGGATCTTCAAGGTCTTGCAGGTGGAATGAAATCGACATCAAGGATTTAGAATGGAAAGTAGAACTAAGGGCAATTAAGAATCCTTAATTATATGTACTTCTCAAAAAAGGGACTTAAAACATTATTTGAACATGAAGAGGCATTCAATAGACAGGGCTAACCATAAATTCTACAAACCAATTTCGAGGCAGACTTTTCCAATGAAATATAGAAGGCGAGAAACTCAGTTAATTTCTAGTGATTCGACCTTCAAGGATTACAAAACATTCAAGGTTCACAAATAACTGCATTCATAGAAGAGGGAATGCCTAAAAATATTTGATTACAGCTATAAATACCTTCAAAAGAATTATTTAAGCAAGTACAAAGGGTATGATCGAAACAAAACCTCTTTGGCAGACTTTAAGAAATGGTACTTTGAAGGGAGACTTCAGAAACAGTTTTCAAGTGGCAGCAAGTAAGTAGGGAAAACCATAAATCATTCTTGAGACCAACTGTATTGAACTATTTAAGAAATAAACAATCATAGGGGTTCTAGAGAGAAATTAAGAATTCTCTAAAATATCCTAGCAGAAGAAAACATTTAGACAGTGGAGTAAACAGGACTAAGGTGCTTTCAGAAGACATTTCTTAGCCTAAACCTTTTACTCTACAACAACAGAGAATGATGAAACATAATGAAACAGGAAATAACAATAACAGATTTAGAGTACTTCACCAACAACCAAACTCAGGGATCCAATGATAGAGCCTTCTCCATCAACAAACAGGTCAAGACATCCACAAGTTCCAAAACATCAATTTCCTTTCAATTTCAACAAGACTATATATTACTTCAAAGATTCATCAAATGCCAACAATACAATGAGTTCCAATGTAGTATTTATACTGAAAATGAGGAGGTGGAACTGATCTAGGGTTTGAGAGTCAGTAACTACAGAGTGAATGCATTCCTAACCTTGAAAACCATGCAAGGAATAAGGTAGGAAATGTTCAATTACTTCTCTGCTCCAATAACTCTATCTTAACTTCTGAGAGAAAGATAGGAGAAAAGATTGACTTTTAAGGTTTATCCTTATCTTTACAATAACTTTTCTGACAGTTTTAAATAAATTTTTTAGTGTAATAACTGTTTAATTAGTCTTTGTAGGTAAAAACTAGGCCAAAGATGTCAGTTGATTTTCTGAGTGAATAACTGCTCTTAGTTGATGTATTCGAGGCTACTTTAGCCTAAGTTTCCTTAATTTCATCATTAAACTATGTTTAAAGTCTGATTCTACTTTTGGCCTTCATAATTCATCATGTTGTCTTTAACACTTTTCGGACTTCTTTAAACTTTTTTTTATCTGTCTTTAACTATTCTTTCATCCTTTAATCCTCATTTAAGCTTTTGAACTCTGTTATCTTCCTTTGGCCTTTAAAATTTTACTAATTTTTTCTACTTCTACTTGTAGGAGGCTTTTTGGTGTGTTGGAGGGTTTCAAAAGGGATCAATGATCATGAGGCACCGATCAATCATTGATATGAAACCCTAGATCCTTTTCTTCTTTTCTTATATGTCCTTTTGGATTGTCATCCAAGGCATGTCACTGTAAACTCTGATTGTGGGATGATCTTTTAACTTACGGCCACCATTAAACCTGCACAAATACAAAAACATTTAATAAAACTTGTGTGCTTGGCTACAAACTGCTTCAGGGGTTCAGGGTGTCGAAGAAATGTTCTGAGGAAGGAAACATGCATGAGTGGAGGGGTTCCACAGGTGGAACCAGGAGAAAACAAAAAAAAAATGAATTTGGGCACGAAAATTAGAGAGGGTGGTTTTGCGTGAAACCGGGTGGTTTTTGCGTGGACAATAGGCGGTTAGTGATTTTAAGGAGGGAGCATGTGATTCCATTCATCGATTTCCATGCGTCCCGAGAAAAACCACTTTCTTGTGTGGAAAAGAGGTGTTAAACCTCGGCACACAATCCTTATCATTGGATTTGGACCGTCGCATCTCATCTCCAGAGATCGACGGCGGTTCAGCGGAAAGGATGTGGGACTGGGCGCAAGTGTGATGGGTGGAAGGTGGGGCCAGGAGCGTGACGTCGGCTATCTTGTCATGTAGCGGGAGTGTGCATCGGGAGAAGGAGGAGAGGCGAGGAGTGTGGTAGCCATTAGATCGATTTTGATCAATGGCTAGGATTGCTGGGAGGAAAAGTAGTGGCGGGGTAAGAAAATCGAGAAAGGGGCTTAAGGAAAGGGGAAGGCATGGTCCTGTGGGAATGAAGGATGGGACTGGGGTTAATGCAAAGGGGCCGAGGTTTTAGTAGGTGGTCGGGCCTTCAGGTCATATGAGAAAAGCAGTGGACGGCTTAAGCCCGTAGGGGCTTAAGACCGATATTTAAATGGGCAGAAAAATAGGCTTAAAAAGAGGGCTTTTAAGCCTTTTTACAGTTTTCGGTAAGGTGAAAAAAGGTGTTTTAAACCAAGTAAGAGAGTTTTTACAAATTTTAAGGTTTTTCAGAGGGAATGGAGGGTAAATGAAAAATAAGAAGTCCCTTTTGAAGGAGACACTGATTGTTGGGATAGGTGTAAATGAGTGAAAATTTGGCAGTCGAGATGGAGGTGAAATATGGGGAATATATCCTAAAACAACTTATTTTTGAGATGGAGGGATAACTTGGAGGATTTGAGTGAAGATTTTCAGTGAATTGATAGACTTAGGATAATGAAGACAGCGAGATTTCTAGAACTCACAATGTTTCTGCAAATATTATTTCTAGAAATATGAGATTGTCAACTTAGTCATCTTTAGTTAAGATCAAAATTATTGATGAATAATAGTGGCTCCACTTGGGGAGGGCAGATTTCATTTCAAGGTGCCCAGAACCTCAAAAAATAATCTTCGAGTTTCAGCAGACCAGTGCCTTTTTATTCGG
This sequence comes from Pinus albicaulis, assembly GCA_034641835.2. Classification (NCBI taxonomy): domain Eukaryota; kingdom Viridiplantae; phylum Streptophyta; class Pinopsida; order Pinales; family Pinaceae; genus Pinus; species Pinus albicaulis. The sequence goes on along the minus strand of JAXQQM020082171.1, from coordinate 711 downwards.
CAGATATCTTCTTTTTCTTTCTTGCTGATTTTTCCTTTGGATTTGACAATTTTTTTAACAATCTACATCATGTAATTTCTTTAAAACAGAGTCTCTACCTACCCAATCCTACTTTTTCCTAGAATTTTTTCTTCTTTTGAGTGTAGTTGAACTGGAAAACTCTTTGATATTTTATTTTTGAAAACAGAAAAATAAAAGTATCGATTCCTATCCTTATTTCTCTCAAGAGTCCATATTAAACTGTTCAACTCTTTTATTCCCTACCTATACTAACTGACTGCCAATATTAATTTGTTTTGCAATCTTTATTCTCTAATCTATTTACATGAAAATTTAAATCATGGTTGAAATCAGGATTAGACAGTCTGATCAACCATGGTTGTGGCATTTTGGAACAAGCTGCACACAAACATTATTTGCATGAAGGAAATTCAGACAGATGAGGCTATGATTTGTCATTAGTAATACATCCTTGTCTATCTCTTTGATTCTATTTTGAGCATGTGGAACTAGCATCTTCATATTCTCCTAATCTATTCTTCCTAACAAGTTAAGTCTGAAATAATCTTATCAATCAATTTTTCTACTATCTTATCAACATAAATTTAAAGCATGTTCAGCCATGATTAGGCTAGATGACTAAACAAGATATCATTTTGAATCAGTAGTGACACTTGGACTTGCTCACTTTCCAATTCTATTCTTATTGCT
>JAXQQM020079700.1:0-158153 GCA_034641835.2 Pinus albicaulis | reverse complement strand
TTTATGTAAATTATTCTGAAATGGATATGGTGGTATTATAAACTAATATAAAATTTCAGAAAAAGGGTAGAAACACTTATTGAACTGTAGTCCAACACATGAATCCTACAACAAGTCCAGTGCTTCAAAATGTCATCCAGTAAGCCACAAGTAAATTTCTCCAAAAGCTTTTATTCCGAAAATCTCAGTGTTACAGCAGAGTAATAGAATCCACCCTCAACACTCTCTTTGAGGGTTTATTTATACACAAAATAATTCGAAACAAACTTACACTATCCTAGCCCATATTTTGGGTGACTAAGGCATTATTTACAAAAAAGTAGGAGACAAATGGTCTCGTAGATAGAATAATGTGTAACTGTCGATGTGATGTTCCTTTCCTCGTGGACGTGCTGGAGGTAAGTGCTAAAATAAGGCTCTGTGCTGTCCCTTGCGTATTTCTTTTGCTTGTTGAACACTCTTTCTTCTCACGGATACTCTTTAACCTTTTCCCCTGATACTCTTTCATCTGTTTTCCTGTTTTTACCATTTACTTGACAGTAAAGATAAATTCTCATCCTGAAGTAACCTTTACAGAATCTCCAACATTTCATGCCACCATTGATCCTCTGGTATCATAGCTCTTCTGAGCTTTCTCAAAGTTTCATCTGCTTCAGTAAGTTTATAAAAAGTGGGATCATTTGGAAATAGATACTTTATTTCATGCTCCAGATGAAATAAATCCCTCACCTTATCATAAATACTCTTCCCAGTTGGTACTGCAGGTTATGATGAGCTAGTAGAACCTACAGCTGTATTTTTAGCATGAGCCTTTATTCTCTTCTCATAGGTTTCCAAGTCTACTATTTGATCTTCTGTGAGCATGGGACTTGGTAACCCATTATCTAGCAGAGCTTGGAATTTTTCTCTGAAATTGTTGATGTCAACCAAAATGTCTGTACATTTTCTTTCCAAATTTTGCATGAAAGTCCTCTTGGTGAAAACTCTCTTTTCTTCCAAAACTGCCCCTGTCCTGTCATCAATTCCTAACAATGCAAGCTGTTGTTTTGTTCTGGAATTCAAAAATTGAATGAGCCGCTGGGCCTGCTCAGGCCTGCCTCTTAACTCATGTCTGGTTCTATTTATTTCCTCTTGTGCTATCTTGACTAACTCATTTTGCTCAAAAATGGCTTGAATCGAGGGCCAAATACCCTTTATTAATTCAATGATGTTGCACCAAAGAATATCATTTATTTCGTTCAGAGGCTTTTCCAGTGAAAGATCTTTTTGCAAAGCCTCAACCAATTTTTCCAATCTTTTTATTTCCCTGAGGTTGTCAGCAGCTGTCTTTTTGGATGTGTCATATTTTTCCTCCAAATTTGTCAATTGCAATTTTGTTTCTTGGAGTTCTGTGACCCTCAGCTGCAAACTCTCCATTTGTTTTATTAAGTCTTCAGAATTCAAATTAGTGTTTACCTGAGGTGTTTGTTCCTGCTGCCCTGTGGTTGTAGTACCTGTTGTTGAAGTCTGCTTGATTATTTCCTGTTCCTGCAATGCTTTCTCCAACTCCTTCTCTGTTTCATTTAGTCGCTCTGTCATCTTTAAGAGCAACTCCATCATTTCTTCCTGTGAATTTCCTTTTATAACTATCTGTGTCTGAGGGTGCCTCGAGGCTGGTAGTTTCAGCTGTTTTCTGAGTGCTGCTATATCATCCTCTTTCTTTTTTACCAATGCCTCAATGCCTTTAATGTCTTTGGGATTGTGACCCAAACCAATGATGATCTCTTCTAGAGACTTTATTCTATTATCCTTGGCCTGTGAGGAGGCCCTCTCAATCTTCAATTGTGCAGAAGTGTTATTCAAGGAATCTTGCAGCGTTAAAGATGCCATGGCTTTGTTAGTGAGAGTAGAATAAACCATTTCCCCTGTTTGCCTATGAAGCTCTATCTGATCCAGGGGATGGATATCTTTTGCTAAAACTTCAAAATTTGTTTTGGTGTAATCTGCTGCTGAAGTTGGCTTTGGTACCTTTGCTTTGAAATGGCTCATCAGCATTTTACCTTGTGAAAGATCAAATGCTGACATCAGCCTTTGCTGATTATGAGGAGCCATCTTCATATACTGATCGTATACCTTCATTTTCAATGGATCATTCTTTGTTTTGATATTAATGAAGGTTTTCTTAATGTCTCCAGTATCTGTCTTTGGCGGTCTGAAAGAAGATACTTCAGTGCTTAATTGCTTTTGTATCCCTTTCTGGCTTATGTTTGTTTCACTTGCTGTACCTGTTTATCTTCCCTACCATCATCAAATACTTCATCTATAATTTCTACATCTGGAGGTGGATCAGACTTGTGTTTTTTAGCTTGATAAACTTGTGGGGCTCCTTTTGAAGGTGTGGTATCTGGAGCTAGCCTCTTTTTCCCTATTTCCACATTCAGTGGAGTTTGCATCTCTGGAATTTGGATTTGCTTTGCTGGTGTGGGAGAAGCCTGAGATGGTTCTGGTGCTTTGGAACTCTGTGGTTTTTCTGCCATGACCAAGGTTTCAATGACCTGAACTACAGATTCTTTTCCTTTACCCTTGGGTTCTGCTGCTACTGATGGACTATCTCCCTGTACTGCTTGCTGTAGGGTGGCTGCTGAAGATGTGCCAATGTTGGGTACCTGCATTTGATCATATGTTTCTAGGTCAAAATTCTTCTCAACATCTTTCATAATTTTATTCAATTTGTCAGCTCCCCTTTCCTCTTCAACAAGTGTTCCTTTAACCCATTCATCTTGATTTTCATACTATTCTAAATCAGGAATCCTGTGATGTACATAAGGAGATGACTTATTTTTTAACCTCTTTTCACAAATGAAACCAAAGGGGTCATAAGGGACCCAACGGAAGGATGTCTGGAACTTCCTTTCTAATAGATTTTCTGCTTCTCTCTCAGCTTCTCTAGAATTGCAAATAAAAGGACCTAATTGGCTTTTGATCCTTAATTGGGCTTTCTTCTTTACATTGCAGAAATGGATCACATCTGAATTATTCATCTGTCTAAAGTATTCCAAAGAAAAAATTCTCATTGGTACATATCTAGGTAACTTAAATGGATGTAATTCACATCCATAAATCCTGATGACTGTATGGTTTTGGTACAAGTACCAATCCCCAATTTTATAACTCTTTGACAATTGCAAGGTCTTTCTGATTTCAGTACTGAGTCTGGGGGGAGAAATTCCTGTTAACAGAGTTGTAGCAGGATGTACAAACTGATCAATGAATTCTGAATAGGAGTAGGGAGAATCAGAGGAAAAATGAATGATGGGGGACCAAAAAATGACAGACCTGGGATTACCCTTAGCATCAAGTTTCTGAACAGGGAAGGGGAACCTGTCTGACTGATAATAGATCATGAGATGATAGATAACTGAGGAGTACTTGAAAACTTTTTCATTATCTAGTTTTAAGAATTGATCATGGATTTTGTTGGCAATGAAGGAAGCATAATCATACTTAATCTGAGGAGGCTGCCCAGGGGTAAAGATGGATAGCAAAGCCAAAGTTATCTCGTCTACATACTCACTGGTATTGAATCCTAGGACAAAGGATATTATGTTAACAACTAGCCTTCCCAATGTATTAAAATAGTAAAAACCATAGGGGGGAGCCCCTTTTGGCTGATGCTCAGGTAGCATGAAATACTGACACATGGATTTTAATTTCTCTGGGGTTAACTGTCTGGTTTTCTCAATCAATCCCTCCATGGATAATGGTGCTAATTCTTGCTTTGGCTCAAAGTGTAACATAGCATTGATAGCCTGAGGTGTGATAGGAAATAGAACACTTTGATCAGGAGTTAAGACAGCTCTCTGTGCAGGATCATAGTTTGCATGACAGTAATGAATGATTTCAGGGAAAATGTGGACTGAAGGAATAAGATACCTTGGGAGATTGGATTCCCATAACCCTATAAGGTCTTTCCCTTTTGAGAATTCGTCTCTGCAGCGACAGAAGCTCAATCGGGGACTTTCATCGAAACCCAGGTCTTTAATTTGGAAATCTTCATCTACCAGGGGTAAATAGTCTAATTCACGGTGAGGAGCATTCAAGGGAGTGATATTTAGAGCTGTGGGGACCTCCATTTTGGTTCTTGTGGATTCAAAATGGAGGTTTTCGTTTTACTTACAGACTGGACGGGATTTCTGAAATGGAGGAAAATGAAACAATTTTCAGGTTTGGGAAGCAAATTCACAGGTTAAAAATCTTCAGGGAGGACTTCAGCGATGATTTTTAACCATTTTTCAGAGAAAAAACAAAGGAAACTAAGCTTGACTTGCAGTCGGGGCGTAAAATGATAAATACCTGTATTTTAGACGGAAACTTGTTCTTTAACAGGTAATGAGCAATGGCGGGGACGTATTCAACACGGGCGTAGCAGAATTTTGGGGCGAAATGGTTAATTACAGCAGAAATTTCGAAAATCGCAGCGGGAGCAACGTTCTTCTCTGAATAGTGAAAATGACTAAAAAACACGAAAAAATGGTTTATTTACAAGTTAAAAGGATTTTTGTTTTTTTCGAGGTGTGACGTCATGGTGGTACGGGATGACGTGTGTCAAGTCAGGCGGTAAGTGGTAAGCGGGAAATGCCCGCACCACTTTTGGTTGAGGGCGGTATTAATCGCGGGGGGAGCGATTCCACAGAGAAGTTGCCACGTGGAAGTCTGACTTTTCAAAAACCACCCATCCCCCGCTGGTTAACATGCTGGCAAGGGATGGGCAGCGGGATTAACGATAACCGTTGATCAAAGAATAGGCGATCCAACGGCTGAAGGGATGGGGAACATGCGGCGATTTCAAAGGTGGGCCCGCCGGGTTTTTAAAAGGTTTTAATGCGAAATCTAATCACCCCGGGGAAATGTTAATAGGCGGAGAAGGTTGTTAATTAGTCCAAATGACTAATTAACCCCAGGTATATGATGAAATGGGTTGCGGCGGAGTTGGCTAGGTGGAATGCCACGTGGACGGACCACGGTGGCACAAGACTTTTTGCAAAGTTCATTGATATGTTTTGGGTATTAAACACACATAGTGTATGTCTAACGCTTTTTTATATATTTATATTATATGATGAATGAATTAATACAATTATTCATCATAGGGGCGGGATTTATGTATAATGCTATAGTTTTAACCAAAGGGGCTTATAAAGCGGGGTGTTTATTTTTAATGTGCGGGAATATATACTTTGGTAAACATTATAATAAATGGGTTTTGGGGATATTTATAGAAAAGGGAGTTATATACTTAGGAAAAGGGATTTCACTAGGGATTTAATATAGTAGAATTAAATGTTAATATGGTAAAGGACAACGAAAATCAAAACATCTTTGTACATCTAAGAAAGTGATAACTTATGAAGTAAATTGCAACATTTTATCTTCAACACTTAAACTTAGAATAACAAATTATTTTGAGGAATTTTTATTGAATTTTGCATCAGTTTCCTAAGTAAAATAGGATTTTACTTAGGAAAAAGTTAAAGATGGAAGATAACAATGATGAATTATTTCAAGTGCTTAGGTCTTTTTGATCATTAGGCCGAGGGTCCGGTCCCTCCAGAAGTCAAGGAAATGCCTTGAGCCCCTTTGATCTCCAATTACCTTAGTACTTTTGGGGAAAATTAGTAAAGCTTTTGAGGGGAAAATGATAAGGGAAGTTAATGAATTTGACTTTTGCTTGCTGTGATTTTCCAGTGTATTTCCTGCTTTAGTACTTGTGATGAAAGTAAATGATTAACCAACATGTAGCAGCACCATTCATCATATAACACTTTGCAGCACCATCTACCTACCCTATCTACTTAACACTACCATTTTCTCTTCTTTATTAGGGTGCATTTAGACTTGCAAACCCTGATCAATCTTTTTCCTTTTTACATAATGAATCTATCTATTTCTACCCTTATTACAACCAAGGGCTCAGATTTAGCTGTTGAGCACCTTTTTATTTACTCTACCTATCTACTTATCTGCCAAGATTAAATTGTTTGGCTAGATATTTATTCTCTAATCTACAACATGAAATTAAAATATGACTAAGCCAAGTTTAAACAGTTTGACTTATTCATGAATTGTGGCAAAGGTTTGACAAGCTGCACACAATTGCTTTATTACAAAAATGAAATAGTAGTGGCATTTGGATTCGCACACTTTCCTTGGTCTATTTTTTGCTTGGGGTTCATTTTTTCTCTTTTTGACCATTTTTATTCTTTTTACCCTTTGATCTTTCTTTTAGGGTATACCCTCTTTACATTTTTTAAATTTTTTGATTTTTTTGGTTTTTCAAGAATATGGAACACCTTTGCTCAAGAAAGAAGGTTTGAACATATTCCATGGTTCAATCTAGACAATCATGAAAGATGAAACCTATTGATATAGGAGGCTAACACTGGCTCCACTTGGGGATGGCTTTTCCTTGTGGAAAGTCAAGAACAGCAGGTCAGATGCCTCAAAGTGTATTCAAATTGGAACTATGAAGTCTCCCTCCTTCTGGTAGCTTTATTTTACATATGATAATGAAACTTTTGGAACTTAGGGCCTTCACTTCGGGCTTCAATTCCAAGGAGTCACCATCCAATCCAAACTGCATTAATAAAAACAAAACAAAAAGTAATATATTATGTACAAGTTAGAAAAATTTAAACATTCTAATAAATGGGATCAAAATAATGCTTGAGCATTCGACCATTGACTGGTCCTTCTTCAACTTCTGAATTATCTAAGTCCTTCAAAAAGTAAGTGTTGTTTCCCTGCAAGGCATGAATGATATAAGGCCCTTTCCACAAGAAATCAAACTTTCCATGTTTTCCTTTTTCTTCTCTTCTAGAATCCCATCTCAGGACTTTGTCTCCTAATTGGAAATCTTCTGCTTTAGTCCTTTTATCAAACATTTTCTTTAGTTTTTCCTGTAAGACTTGTGATCTTTGGAATACTTCTTCCCTGGTTTGTTGCAGGTGGATTGTCTGATTAATTCTTCTTTGAATGTCATTTGGCTCAATTTGAGCTTCCTGAAGTAATTTCATGACAGGGATTCCTAAAGATGAGGGGAATCTTGCTTCAATGCCATATACTAACTCATATGGACTAATCCCAATGGATTTCTTAGTTGTAAGTCTGTCTGCCCATAATGCATTGGTCAATTTCTTGTGCCAATTCTTTTTGTTTTCTTCTAATAACTTTTTGATGATATTGATGAGGCTCTTATTAGAAGATTCTGCCAGTCCATTACCCTGGGGGTAATAGGTTGTTGAATGACCTAGAGTAATATGGTATTTATGGCAGAAATTAATCATTTTCTTTGATTTAAATGCAGCAGCATTATCTGTTATGATCTTTTCTGGATAGCCAAATCTTGAAAGTATGTTTGTTTCTAAAAACCCTATGATCACAGAATCATTAGACTGTCTACATGGGATGGCTTCAATCCATTTAGTGAAATAGTCTGTAGCAGTTAAAATCCATCTATGTTGCCCTGAAGAAGGGGGATGAATTTCTCCAATAAAATCTAACCCCCATTGTTGAAAAGGTCTTTCTGTGGAAATTGGTTTTAAAGGCAGAGGTAACAACTTTCTTTTTCCCTCAAATATTTGACATTTATGACAAGTTGTTACAAATTTCTTGACATCGGAGAATAAAGTTGGCCAGTAAAATCCAGCCCTTAAGATCTTGTCTGCAGTAGATTTCTAGTAGAGATGTCCTCCACAATCCCCTGCATGAAATTCATTAAGCACTTTATCAGCTTCATCTTTTAAAAGACAATTCAATAAAATTCCTTCATGATTTTTCCAAAATAGAGTGCTATCTAAAATACAATATTTCAAAGATGTCATTTTTAAAAATCTTCTTTTGGTTCTAGACAACCCTGGAGGAGCCTGCAGGTTTAATAAAACATGAATTATATCAGAGTACCAGGGTGAATCTAAGAAAGCTTGACTGATCTGAGGAGTCACCATCTCCTGTTCGTTGTCCAGTTCATTAAGGTCTAAGGCTTGGCAATTGGTTTCTGTCATAAGTTGTGCTAAACCTTGGCCCTTTATAAGTTTTGTTGGCTTGATTTCAATATCATATTCCAAAATGGTAGCTATCCACTTACCTCATTTACCTTCTATGCCATCCTGAGTCAAAATATCTTTAACCACTGCATTAGGTACATATGCTACCACATGAGAATATAAAATGTAAACCCTAAAATCTTTGATTGCTTTTACCAATGCAAAAGCCTGTTTTTCCATAATATTGTATTTTAGAGATGCATCCCTCAGTGCTTTACTAAAAAATGCTATTGGATTTTCACACCCTTGGTCATCTTTTTGAAGTAAAACAGCTGCAACAGTATGTTCAGAAGCAAATGAAAAAATGATAAAGTCCCTATCAAATTTAGGACTGGTCAGAACTGGTGTTTTTGTCAAAGCCATTTTAATTTCCTCGAATGATTGTTTGGCTTCTACAGTCCAGTCAATGCTTGAATCTTTTCTCAACATGTTGGTTAGTAATCTAAGTAACTCTGCTAGACTAGAAATAAATCTTCTCAAGAAGTTGATTTTTCCTATAAATGCTTGCAATTCTTTTATGTTTCTGGGGTGGGGTATTTGCAAAATTTCTTGAATTCTTTCTGGATCAATTCTAATGCCATCTTTAGAAATGATATGCCCTAAAAGCTTCCCTTCTTCCAAACCAAACAATGACTTCTTGGGATTCAAAGAAATTCCATATTTCCTACACTTTATGAATACTTGCCTTAGGTGATCTAAATGTTCTTGATCTGTTTTAGAAAAAACAGTTAAATCATCTAGGTAAATAACTAGAAAATCATGTATCTCTTTTGCAAAAGCAATATCCATTGCTCTTTGAAATGTAGCCCCTGCATTCTTGAGCCCAAATGGCATTTTGACATATTTAAACGTACCCCATGGTGTTGTAAATGCTGTTTTATCCTGATCATCAGGATGAACCAGAATCTGGTTATATCCCGAAAATCCATCCAGTAGTGATATTCTCGAAGATCCTACCACCCTTTGCAGGATATGATCCATTTTTGGCAGAGGATAGTTGTCTTTTAAAGAAAATTTATTCAAATTTCTTAAGTCGACACACAGTCTAATTTCTCCTGTCTTTTTTCTTGTTGGTACCAGATTAGAAACCCATTCTGAGAATCTGATAGGAGCTATAATCCCTGCTTCAAACATCCTTTTGATTTCCTTTTCAATTGATGGTAATAAAACAGGATTAATTCTTCTAAGCTTTTGTTTAAAAGGTTTCTGGTCAGGTTTCAAAGGTATAGTGTGTTGAATGATGGATGTATCATAAGATTTGAGGTCTTCATAACTCCAGGCAAAGACATCCTGGAATTCTTTTAACAGTTCAACATATTTGACCTTTTGATCTTTTGGAAGAGACTTGGACAACTTGACCATTTTGGGATTTTCTGGGGTTCCTAAGTTGCAGTCTTCCATATCAGCCTTTACAGGTTCCATTTTAGGTTTAAATGGAATATCATTCGAGTCAAACAGATCTTCCAAAGGAGTTAATCCTTTGGGCAAATGGTTATCTTTTAAATTGATGATTTCTGTTTCATCTTCTGTGATTTCATCAGGTTCCATGTGTTTCAAATTCTGCATGTCTTTTTTAGTGAATGTGGTTGGATGCAGCATATGAATTGCATTTTCTTTTGAAATTTCATCTTTTTGTTCTTTTTCTTGATTAGATTCATCAATAGTTGTATCCTCATCTATATTACAGTTAGAAAACTCACTTTGAAGTGTCAAAAAATTATTGATTTGATGGTTATTCACAAAGACTTGCCAGTTCAAAAGATTATCTGGTATCGCAGGCCTATGCCTAATTTCAGCTGAAAACTGATGATTAGGATCGAAAGGTAACCTGCATGTACTAGCAAACATGGCTAAGCTGTGAGCATGCAAGTTTTGTTTCCTGGGAATCTTGGCAAGTTGGGCTTGTAAAAATGTGTTGAGAATCTCTACAATTGTCTCTCGGTATTGTTTCAGTCTCATGTCTTTTGTTGCACATTCTCCTTTAATCTGTTGGATGATTAGTTCTGAGTCGCCTATAATTGATACTCTGATACCCCCTAACTTCTTGACATGTTTAAGCCCTAATAAAAGAGCTTCATACTCTGCCATGTTGTTAGTGCATTTGAAATTCAACCTATAAGCATGACCCTCTGCATGATTGTTTTCTACATTGTGTAACCAAATCCCAGCTCCTGCTCCTAGTCTGTTTACTGAGCCATCAAACTCTAAATGCCATAGAATTTCATGTTCATAATCTTCATCAATTGTTTTAAATCGTTTCTTGACAGGAGCTAGCTGTTTAGTTTCTTGAGGTTTTTCTTGATCATCTGTTGTTTCTTCGTTTTCAGAGATTTCTTCAATTTCAACGGTGGTTTTGTTTGTGATTTCCAATTCTGGAGCTTCTATTTCAGTAGGAAGATCTGACTCATCATTGTATAAAATAAAAGAATCCATATCAGAATGTACAGAATAAACAGGGAAGTTTTCAGGCTTCTCCTGGCTACTCACTAAGTACTTCATCAAAGTTTCTCTATATAATCTTTTGGGCTGACCAAATACTGAAATAGTTGCATATGACATGTCTAGTTGAATAGATCCTCCAAGTTTAGCACCCCAGGATCTAGACAATAACATACCATATTTAGGTGGAATATCAGCAACTACAATGTCCATTAAAACAGACTTAGCAGGATATTGGACCAAAGTGACACACAGATCTTTAATCAAACCTAAACATTTTACCTGACTGGAATCAAATGAAAACAAATCTTTGTAAGGCCTGGTAATATCTAGATTCAATATTTCCATAACTGCTTTTGACATCAAGTTGTGAGATGCTCCAAAATCTAGCATTGCATTGTGGAGTATCTTATCATGAACATTCAGGCTTACATAAAACGGAGGGGTTCCTCCATTTTCTGGTTTGCCATTAACCTCTGGGCCAAAAAGAAGTTTGGGTTGATCATCAAGAATATTTACTGAATCATCCAATCCAGTAATATTAATGTTCAGAGACTTGGTTATCTGACTTCTATAGACATCATGTTTAGCTAATTCTGATAAAGGAACAACTATCTTGAGTTTGCCTATTTCAGCCTCCAGATTGAAAGGTTTTTCTGTTTGAGTTTTGGTGTTTTGCACAGTTGAGTTCTCTTTGTTTTTTGGATCTTCCACGTTTTTCTCTTTTTCATGAATAAAGTTTTGTCTTGAAGATGTTTCAGGACTAACTTCTACTGTATCTTCTATATTTCCCACAGGAGGAAAAGTAGTAGATTGTTGTTTATTGATTGGTTGGTTATCAGAGACATCTTCAATTATTGGATTCGAAGAACTAGGAGTTATTCTAGACAAAATTTGTACTTGGGGACTATTTTGTACAGGGGGAATGTTTTGCTTACCTTTGAGGTTCTGTTTTGTGCTTTTCTGTTTGTTATTTTCTGGTACATCAATCCTTCTACTTCTCAAGTTGTACTGTTTATGAACCTCGTAGATTTCTGTGTCATAGCCTTCCTTGAAATCAAAAGTCTCTCCTGAATGAGTTTGGAATGTTTCAAGAATGTGGTTCTCTTGATCATCGTGAGATAGGAAAACTTGTGATTCATCTTTGTCATCATCTACATTGTTTATTTCGACATCTTCTGTAGGTTCTTCAGAAGTTGAACCTTCAACATAGTTTTCTTGAAAGGGTGGCCTAATGTTCTGATCAGGAACATTTTTTCCACTATTCTGATTCAGATTTCTCCTAAAATTCGGGTTTCTTGCAACATTCTGATTGTCAGTAGAAGATTTTCTTTCAATGGTTTCCACTCTGTCACCTAATCTTTCCATACCTTTAATGATTACATCCAGCTTCTTTTCAAAAGCTGAAGGTTCTTCATTCATAGGCATTCTTCTCTCTGCCCTAGCTCTGGCCCATTTTTCTATTAGATTTGCTTCTACACTCACCACAATACTTTGCATTTCCTCTAATGTTTGAGGAGCTCTTTCCCTGAGGGAATAAGCTATGTCAGAGTCAAAACCATCTGGAAATTTAACCAACACGTTGTTGGGTGGGGGTCTTAGGTTTTGAGGAACTGCATTATATGATTCATTGAATCTTATGATGTAATCTTGTACGGTTTCATTTGGTCTTCTTCTTAATTTTTCAAATTCTGATAGGATCTGGAGAGGATCCTTCTTTTTCTCCCATCTGTTTAGAAATGCCCTATATAACGCTTCTAAATCAGCAATACTGTTCGGGGTAAGAGCCCTAAACCAAGTTCGAACTTCTCCAGTAAGGCTCTGAACGAAAATTCTCATTCGGATATTATCAGTGTCAATTTCATAGAACTCAAAGTAGTCTGTCATCCTTTTGGTGTGTTGTTGAGCTGTGTAGGTACCTGATCCATCAAAAGGTGTGATCTTACTTTGGTAGTCCTGAGGTAAAGCTGGAGGATTGGCTGGTAACTGTAAAGGGGCATATCGATTGGCCATTGGAAGATAAAGTGGAGTGACAGGAGTTGATGGTCTAGCAGGAGGAGATGGAGGTCTGATAGGAGGAGATGGAGGTCTAACAGGTGTTTGAAAAGTTTGAGAAAAAGTGACTGAGCTTGGAGATGCCTCAGTAATCACAGAAATGTTTGATTTTTCTTCAAAGGTTTGCTCAGACTGAAGGGAGTTATGAAATTCTCTGTCAAGATGATGTGAAACAAATCGGTATTGCAACTCTTCAATGAATAAAGGATCTGGAATTAATCTAGATAATTCAGTCTCAGAAAAATTCACAAACAAAGATGTTTCAAATCGTGCATCAAAAGGAATGTCATCAATATATATAATTTTCACAGGACAAGATGCAGATCTAGAAAGTGGTCTAGAACTTCTTGTACTCTCCTGACTTCCTCTTTCAGAACTTTCTTGACTTCCTTGTCTTCTAAGAACTCTAGGAATCAGGTTAGGATTTTCAAATATGGGTGGTGGATTGGGGTCAGGGTTTGACCTAGTATGTCGAATCCTTTCTGAAGCCAGTTTTCTTAGTTTATGTGTTTTTGGATTTTTGGGTTTTAATTGAAAAGTAAATACAACTTCTACAAATTCTTTTAAGAAATAATGATATGTGATTAAGATTTCCTCAAAGATCTGTTTAAACTAGAGAATCTGATTGAAAAATTTGAAACTAAGATTCAAAATATAGGCTAAATCAGAGATGGACTGAAGCAGCTTTTATTTACTTTTGCATTTGCAAAGCAAAAGCAATTTCAAAGGCTACCTGGCTATTCATTCAGTTCCCCAGTGGAGTCGCCACTATGTTATCACTCAGGTTTTCCTAGAAGTTGTGTAAGAGGAAAGTATACCCGAGGTAACCACAAACCAACCTTTTAGATGCAGAATCTAGCCAATCTGCATCCAGAGAGGGCTCTCTCTTTATGATTTATCTTTGTTCTTGAAAGGTTTTAGGCTAGTTATAGATTCAAAATTTGTTTGGGAAAATGGTGGAATCCACAAACTAAGGGCAAGGCTGAGAGCTTTCAGTCCATTGGGCTATGGAGTCAAAGGATGGCTTTACTGGATTTCTATTCTACGCACAAGATGGTATTACAGGGCAAGATAGCTAGACAGAGAACAATCCTTAAAATTTAGAGTGGGTGGGGTGATCTTGAAGGGATGAAAGGCAACTAAGAATCTTTCACCATGTTCAAAGGAGAGAAGTGAAATTGACTACAAACAAAGAGCAATAAAGGATTCTTTATTATAGAAATCAACAGTGTTTAAACCAGCGAAACAGGAGCATTTAAGAATTCATGCTTATAGCTAATTTAGAAGAAAACATTTAGGAACAATCACATTTGAAAACAGAGTACAATTAAGCAAATTCAGTTTCAATCTTTTATGTAAATTATTCTGAAATGGATATGGTGGTATTATAAGCTAATATAAAATTTCAGACAAAGGGTAGAAACACTTATTGAACTGTAGTCCAACACATGAATCCTGCAACAAGTCCAGTGCTTCAAAACGTCATCCAGTAAGCCACAAGTAAATTTCTCCAAAAGCTTTTATTCCGAAAATCTCAGTGTTACAGCAGAGTAATAGAATCCACCCTCAACACTCTCTTTGAGGGTTTATTTATACACAAAACAATCTAAAACAATCTTACACTAACTTAGCCAATAATCTAGGCTGACTTAAAGCATATTTTACAAACAAACAAGAGACAAACGGTCTCGTTGATAGAATAATGTGCAACTGCCGATGTGTTGTTCCTTTTTCCGTGGATGTGTTGGAGGTAAGTGCTAAAATAGGGCTCTGTGCTGTCCTTTGCAGTATTTCTTTGGCTTGTTGAACACTCTTTATTCTCACGGATACTCTTTAACCCTTTCACCTGATACTCTTTCATCTGTTTTCCTATTTTTACCATTTACTTGATAGTAAAGATAAATTCTCATCCTGAAAATAACTTTCATAGAATCTCCAACATTTCCTGCCACCATTGATCATCTGGTATCATAGTTCTTCTAAGCTTCCTTAAAGTTTCATCTGCTTCAGTAAGTTTATAAAAAGTGGGATCATTTGGAAATAGATACTTTATTTCATGCTCCAGATGAAATAAATTCCTCACTTTATCATAAATACTTTGCCCAGTTGGTAATGAAGGTTCTGATGAGCTAGTAGAACCTACACCTGCATTTTTAGCATGAGCCTTTATTCTCTTCTCATAGGTTTCCAAGTCTACTATTTGATCTTCTGTGAGCATGGGACTTGGTAACCCACTATCTAGTAGAGCTTGGAATTTTTCTCTGAAATTGTTGATGTCGACCAAAATGTCTGTACACTTTCTTTCTAAATTTTGCATGAAAGTCCTCTTGGTGAAAATTCTCTTTGCTTCCAAAACTGCACCTGTCCTATCATCAATTCCTAACAATGCAAGCTGTTGTTTTGTTCTGGAATTCAAGAATTGAATGAGCTGCTGGGCCTGCTCAGGCCTGCCTCTTAATTCATGTCTGGTTCTATTTATTTCTTCTTGTGCTATTTTGACTAACTCATTTTGCTCAAAAATAGCTTGAATCGAGAGCCAAATATCCCTTATTAATTCAATGATGTTACCCCAAAGAATATCATTTATTTCGTTCAGAGGCTTTTCCAGTGAAAGATCTTTTTGCAAAGCCTCAACCAATTTTTCCAATCTTTTTATTTCCCTAAGGTTGTCAGCAGCTGTCTTTTTGGATGTGTCATATTTTTCCTCCAATTTTGTCAATTGCAATTTTGTTTCTTGGAGTTCTGTGACCCTCAGCTGCAAACTCTCCATTTGTTTTATTAAGTCTTCAGAATTCAAATTAGTGTTTACCTGAGGTGTTTTTTCCTGCTGCCCTGTGGTTGTAGTACCTGTTGTTGAAGTCTGCTTGATTATTTCCTGTTCCTGCAATGCTTTCTCCAACTCCTTCTCTGTTTCATTTAGTCGCTCTGTCATCTTTAAGAGCAACTCCATCATTTCTTCCTGTGAATTTCCTTTTATAACTTACTGTGTCTGAGGGTGCCTCGAGGCAGGTAGTTTCAGCTGTTTTCTGAGTGTTGCTATATCATCCTCTTTCTTTTTTACCAATGCCTCAATGCCTTTAATGTCTTTGGGATTGTGACCCAAACCAATGATGATCTCTTCTAGAGACTTTATTCTATTATCCTTGGCCTGTGAGGAGGCCCTCTCAATCTTCAATTGTGCAGAAGTGTTATTCAAGGAATCTTGCAGCGTTAAAGTTGCCATGGCTTTGTTAGTGAGAGTAGAATAAACCATTTCCCCTGTTTGTCTATGAAGCTCTATCTGATCCAGGGGATGGATATCTTTTGCTAAAACTTCAAAATTTGTTCTGATGTAATCTGTTGCTGAAGTTGGCTTTGGCACCTTTGCTTTAAAGTGGCTCATTAGCATTTTACCTTGTGAAAGATCAAATGTAGACATCAGCCTTTGCTGATTATGAGGAGCCATCTTCATATACTGATCGTATACCTTCATTTTCAATGGATCATTCTTTATTTTGATATTAATGAAGGTTCTTTTAATGTCTCCAGTATCTGTCTTTGGCGGTCTGAAGGAAGATACTTCAGTGCTTAGTTGTTTTTGTATCCCTTTCTGGCTTATGTTTGTTTCACTTGCTGTGCCTGTTTGCTGACTATCTTCCCTACCATCATCAAATACTTCATCTATAATTTCTACATCTGGAGGTGGATCAGACTTGTGTTTTTTAGCTTGATAAACCTGTGAGGCTCCTTTTGAAGGTGTGGTATCTGGAGCTAGCCTCTTTTTCCCTATTTCCACATTCAGTGGAGTTTGCATCTCTGGAACTTGGATGTGTTTTGCTGGTGTGGGAGAAGCCTGAGATTGTTCCGGTGATTTGGAACTCTGTGGTTTTTCAGCCATGACCAAAGTTTCAATAACCTGGATTACAGGTTCCTTTCCTTTACCCTTGGGTTCTGCTGCTACTGATGGACTGTCTTCCTGTAATGCTTGCTGTAGGGTGGCTGCTGAAGATGTGCCAATGTAGGGTACCTGCATTTGACCACACGTTTCTAGGTCAAAGTTCTTCTCAACATCTTTCATAATTTTATTCATTTTGTCATCTTCACTTTCCTCCTCAACAAGTGTTCCTTTAACCCATTCATCTTGATTTGCATACTGTTCTAGATCAGGAATCTTGTGGTGTACATAAGGAAATGACTTATTCTTTAATCTCTTTTCACAAATGAAACCAAAGGGGTCATAAGGGACCCAACGGAAAGATGTCTGGAACTTTTTCTCTAATAGATTTTCTGCTTCTCTCTCAGCCTCCCTAGAATTGCAGATGAAAGGACCTAATTGGCTTTTGATCCTTAACTGAGCTTTCTTTTTTACATTGCAGAAATGGATCACATCTGAATTGTTCATCTGCCTAAAGTATTCCAAGGCAAAAATTCTCATTGGTACATATCTGGGTAACTTGAATGGATGTAATTCACATCCATAAATCCTGATGACTGTATGGTCTTGGTACAAGTACCAATCCCCAATTTTATAACTCTTTGACAATTGCAAGGTCTTTCTAATTTCAGTACTGATTCTGGGGGGAGAAATTCCTGTTAACAGAGTTGTAGCAGGATATACAAACTGATCAATGAATTCTGAATAGGAGTAGGGAGAATCAGAGGAAAAATGAATGATGGGGGACCAAAAAATGACAGACCTGGGATTACCCTTAGCATCAAGTTTCTGAACAGGGAAGGGGAACCTGTCTGACTGATAATAGATCATAAGATGATAGATAACTGAGGAGTACTTGAAAACTTTTTCAGTATCTAGCTTTAGAAATTGATCATGGATTTTGTTGGCAATGAAGGAAGCATAATCAAACTTAATCTCAGGAGGCTGCCCAGGGGTAAAGATGGATAGCAAAGCCAAAGTTATCTCGTCTACATACTCACTGGTATTGAATCCTAAGACAAAGGATATTATGTTTACAACTAGCCTTCCCAATGTATTGAAATAGTAAAAACCATAGGGGGGAGCCCCTTTTGGCTGATGCTCAGGTAGCATGAAATACTGACACATGGATTTTAATTTCTATGGGGTTAATTGTCTGGTTTTCTCAATCAATCCCTCCATGGATAATGGTGCTAATTCTTGTTCTGGCTCAAAGTGTAACATAGCATTGATAGCCTGAGGTGTGATAGGAAATAGAACACTTTGATCAGGAGTTAAGACGGCTCTCTGTGCAGGATCATAGTTTGCATGACAGTAATGAATGATTTCAGGGAAAATGTGGACTGAAGGAATAAGATACCTTGGGAGATTGGATTCCCATAATCCTATAAGGTCTTGCCCTTTTGAGAATTCGTCTCTGCAGCGACAGAAGCTCAATCGGGGATTTTCATCGAAACCCAGGTCTTTTATTTGGAAATATTCATCTATCAGAGGTAGATAGTCCAATTCCCGATGAGGAGCATTCAAGGGAGTGATATTCAGAGATGTGGGGACCTCCATTTTGGTTCTTGTGGATTCAAAATGGAGGTTTTCGTTTTACTTACAGACCGGACGGGATTTCTGAAAATGGAGGAAATTGAAACAATTTGCAGGTTTGGGAAGCAAATTCACAGGTTTAAAATCTTCAGGGAGGGCTCAGCGATGCTTTTTAACTACTTTGTCAGAGAAAAAACAAAGGAAACTAAGCTTGACTTGCAGTCGGGGCGTAAAATGATAAATACCTATATTTTAGACGGAAACTTGTTCTTTAACAGGTAATGAGCAATGGCGGGGACGTCTTCAACACGGGCGTAGCAGAATTTTGGGGCGAAATGGTTAATTACAGCAGAAATTTCGAAAATCGCAGCGGGAGCAACGTTCTTCTCTGAATAGTGAAAATAGCTAAAAAACACGAAAAAATGGCTTATTTACAAGTTAAAAGGTTTTTTTATTTTTCGAGGTGTGACGTCAGGGTAGTACGGGATGACGTGTGCATCGTCAGGCGGTAAGTGGTAAGCGGGAAGTGCCCGCACCGCTTTTGGTCGAGGGCGGTATTAATCGCGGGGGGAGCGATTCCACAGAGCAGTTGCCACGTGGAAGTTTGACTTTTCAAAAACCGCCCATCCCCCGCTGGTTAACATGCTGGCAAGGGATGGGCAGCGGGATCAACGCTGGCCGTTGATCTGCGGGAGGCTGATCCAACGGCTAGCGCGATGGGAAGATGGGCGGAGGTTTCGCGTGGGCCCCGTCGTACTTTCAAACACTTTTAAATGTTTTTAATCGCTCCGGGGGCTTTTTAACTGGCGGAAATAGTTATTAATTAGTCCAGATGACATAATTAATCCTATATGCATAATGAACAGGGTTGAGGCGGGGTTTGCTTAAGCGGAATGCCACGTGGACAGACCACGGTGGCACAAATCTTTCGCGAAGTTTTATTGGTGTTTTTGGTATTAAACACACATATTGTATGTCTAACGTTTTTTTATATATATATTATTATATGATGAATTAATTAATACAATTATTTCATCATAAGGGTGGGATTAATGTTATAAAGATATATTTCACCAAAGGGTTTATAAGACGGGGTTTTATTTTCAATGTGCGGGGATATAATACTTTGGTAAAACATTATAATAAAGGGTTTTGGGGATATTTATAGAAAAGGGAGTTATATACTTAGGAAAAGGGATTTCACTAGGGATTTAATATAGTAGAATTAAATGTTAATATGGCAAAGGACAAGGAAAATCAAAACATCTTTGTACATCTAAGAAAGTGATAACTTGTGAAGTAAATGGCAACATTTTATCTTCAACACTTAAACTTAGAATAACAAGTTATTTTGAGGAATTTTTATGGAATGTTGCATCAGTTTCCTAAGTAAAATAGGATTTTACTTTGGAAAAAGTTAACGATGGAAGATAACAATGATGGATTATTTCAAGTGCTTAGGTCTTTTTGATCATTAGGCCGAGGGTCCGGTCCCTCCAGAAGTCAAGGAAATGCCTTGAGCCCCTTTGATCTCCAATTACCTTAGTACTTTTGGGGAAATTAGTAAAACTTTTGAGGGGGAAAAATGATGGGGGAGGTTAATGAATTTGACTTTGCTTGCTGTGATTTTTCAGTGTATTTCCTGCTTCAGTACTTATGATGAAAGTAAAGGATCAAAAACATGTAGCAGCATCATTCATCAGATAACACTTTGCAGCACCATCTACCTACCCTATCTACTTAACACTACCATTTTCTCTTCTTTATTAGGGTGCATTTAGACTTGCAAACCATTTTCAACCTTTTCTTTTTACATGATAAATCTATCTATTTCTACCCTTATTACATCCAAGGGCTCAGATTAAACTGTTGAGCACCTCTTATTAACTCTACCTATCTACTTATCTGCCAAGATTAAACTGTTTGGTCAGATATTTATTCTCTAATCTACAACATAAAATTGAAATATGATTAAGCCAAGTTTAAACAAAGCCTATTGATATAGGAGGCTAACATATTCCATGAGGAAAATCAAACAAATATAGGTTTGTTTAATATTTCCTTTTGGGGTTTCCTATTTTAACATAGTGAAAGAAGTTTTACTTAGGGTAAAACTGGTCTTACATGGTGTACTTGGGTCCATCTAATGATAATAGTTTAGATGACCAAAAAATGGTGTAACACTTGACAAGTCAACTTTTTTTGAAAGAAAATAAATCATCTAATCGCTATAATGTTAAAGGAGTATTCCAATAATTCCTAATCCAAATCCTTGAAAAAGTATCAAATCCCTAGTTTAAGGCCGAAGTTTATTTTTTTATTGTTGGAAGAGAAAATACTAAATAATCATTTCATTTGTGAGAGGGTCGAATTCTTAAACTTGTGTTGAAGGTAGGCCAAAAAGGCCTCAGTTCTTTTCAGTAGACCAAAGGAGCATCAAATATTGTGACATAGGGATGAGAAGGCCTCAGGATCTATTGCAATAAACCAAAAAAGCCTCATATGAAATATATGAAGGCCTCAGAGACTGTCTTAGTGAGCGAAGAAGGACTCGATACCTATTTCAAGGGTTAGATGAACCTTATACTAGGTTGTAGCCCTAACATAATCCAAATACAGGTTTTCCCCCAACATTAAAGACTGTGAGGCCTCATACATGGCCTCAGAAACTCTGAAATGACTCAGTCAATTTCAAATCCAACAAAGGTATCTTTCAAGAAATCTACTAGAGTCTACTTGTATTGCAAGGTATGTATTATTTCTCTCAATGCTTTTGGTCAAAATTAAAATTCTTTTTGTGCAACAGTTACAAGGTTGAAAGTACAAAGAAAATATTCCTGAATCTGAAGTACAAGAAATTTTGGGAATACACACTCAAGATAAGACTATGTCATATGCCATAATATGAATTCAATATTTTTTTATTCTATTAAAAAATCAAAGGCACTATAGCTGAATTTTTTTGATCCTGTATTAAAATCTAATTCAAAAGGATAGATAGAGACATGTTCAGAATATTTCCAATAAAGGACCTTGTCTACTTGCCTCGATTGATAGATCTCTATGGAATATATTGAAACATAATATTCTATTAACATGATACATGTCAACAAAAAGGTAAACATTCATTCATCTATATGACTAAAAAATAGAAAACCCTAGAATACCTAAGGGATATAAGTCATCCTAATATGCAATGACTTCTTGACAATATGGTTCAAAATTGATGAGACTAAAAGATAGAATAAGAAAGATGAACCAAATACATTTGTGCCAAGAATATTTGGCATCTTGAAGATGAGTTAGTTTAAAATTGTGTAGATCCATGTAAGAGATTCAAAAAAATATAATAATATGTCACCTCTGTGGAAATATCGTGTCAAGTATACATAAGATTTCTTGCATGAATTTTTTTTTGAGAAGTATGGTTATTCGAACAAAAGTCACATCTTTGAAACAAAGGAAGTTAATTTCTTTATTTGCAAGCAATATTGTCATAGGGTTACCCGAACCAAGAAAAAATTGTTCAACCTTTGAGAAGATTGGTTATTAAATTGAAAGAACATCCCTTGAAGTGTCATGAAATTTTTTTGATGATTTGAATTTAAATCATGCTCAAGGGCCGATGGTTTTGAAGAAGTTGAGTTACTTTGGAAGAACCAAGGAGGCATGAATATTCTATGGTTTTGAACATCTTGGATATGGAAAGATAATTTGCTACTGGAGTTAAAGCTACAGTTTTTGCTATTGTCACCAAAAGTTTAGAATAAACTCTCGATTACATGGTAATGTTAATGTCTGAAGATAAATATGATCAAACTTTAATACCTCTTCCTCTTGTGGATATGTGTAGCCATTGTTGGGTGTGTGTTATATTTTTTCCATGACTAGATGCAGGTGAGAAGTGGGGGGTGACCAGATCCCCTGCATGGGTTTTGGGGTAGCACCCTGAAAAAAATTTATTTTTTGGACCCTATACTAGGTGGGTGGACCTACTTATGGGTTTTTTCGTGGATTTGCACATGGTTTTGGGCATGATGATTTTATTACCATGGTATCTTGTAGATCTGGTCAAGGGAACTACAGTTATGCTATAATATAGGGTTAATGGATTGGGTTTTATGAACGCTTCAAAATGTATATATATGTGTTGTAACATTGAAAGGAAAATAATGAAAAATCAATCTAGTAGTACCAGTTTTGGGATCAAGGGGAAAATATCTTTCTATAGTTGTTTTATGTTTTATGCTCTTTCTATTGTTTATTTTTTGTTTTAAGAGTTCATTTGCAGATAATTTATGTACAAGGTTAAAACCTACAACCATAACTTCCTTCCTAATGATTGAATTATATAATACTGATGTTAACTATGACAAATTTTTTTGAGAAAGGGAAAGTATTACAACATTAATGAAGAGATATCAAGCAAGATGAAAAATGAGTGTGTGGTGCACATATAATAGTGTAATGATGTTATTTTCCCCACTGTTTGTAAACCCTGCATAAGTCTTGAAGAATATGATTAAGAAATCTCTAGGGTTTTTTAAAACCTTAGAAATATACCTTAAGTATTGAAGTTGATGTTTCCATTGAAATAAGAAACTCTATCTGATGGAAGGAATAAAATCATACTGATAATGAGGACGAGGTTAATAAATTTACAAGATCGATGCAAGAAGGCGAAGATCAAGAGGGAGTTGAGATTTCCCTATAATCCTTTAACATATAAGTACTTTTATTTCTCTTCATTTATTATTATTATTTTTTTTGTTTTAATATTAGTTATCCTCTTGTATTCATTTCTTTTTCTTGGTTGTATTCGTTCTTCCATGGACTTCTAGTGAGGATTGTAGGTACATAGTGAAGGTTTCAAAGGATCTGAAAGTATATCGAAGCATTAGAAGAATAAATCAAAGCTTGTGACAAGAGTAATATCTCAGAATCGGTGATTTGTATGAAATATATTTGTGTTAGTGTGTTTGGTGCACATATGTACGAAAACACACCAGCTTCAGGGATGTGGTCTTCCTTCTTAAGTTATTGGTCACAAACAAAAGATAAATGGAGTCAAGAAATTTGGTGGAACATTCTAGAACATAAACATACTAGATAGAGAAATATCATGCATGTTAAAACATCAAAATTAAACTAAAACTAAAAAAAAAACACAAAATCTCTAAAATAGAGTCAAACAACTCAAATAATCCAAATGGTCATGCTTACGTCCCCTCTTATCAAGTGCTGGTAGGAAATGAGGAT
The DNA here is from genome assembly GCA_034641835.2 of Pinus albicaulis. Lineage (NCBI taxonomy): Eukaryota > Viridiplantae > Streptophyta > Pinopsida > Pinales > Pinaceae > Pinus > Pinus albicaulis. The sequence goes on along the minus strand of JAXQQM020079700.1, from coordinate 134,870 downwards.
GAAACCTTAACCCACTTGCCAAGGGGCCCTTAGAACTATGGGTTCTAAGTCATGATGCAAGGATGTCTTTACTTCCGATCTACCTTGGCACAAACTCTCCCTCTCTCTACTGTGGTGGACTAGAATTGTTGGATGGCCAAAAACTAAGTCCCCTCTATCTCTACTCTAGATCACACACTGTTGGTATTGCTTGGGGAAATTCTAGCCAGCACAAAAATGTGCTCACCTATTTTTCATCTCTTGGTGGCCTTTTATAGGAGAATTCAAATCCTCCTTCCCTCTCTTGGTACATTGTGGATAGTGACCCAAGAGAGGAGGGTGATTCCATTATGTGCCACATTTATTCCATTGTGTGCTACCTTGATGTCCTAAGGAGACTTGGGTGGCTTTCCTTAGGCAACTTCAAGTGTGGAATCAATGTCTTGGAGTGTGCCTTATGGTCCCAGAAAGTGATTTCCGCCAATCCCAGGATTTCGCGCTTTTTGGAGCAAAAGGCGTGCAAAGGCGCATTTATCAAATACTTTTGCGCGCAAAGGCACTTTTGACTAGTCCTTCTTGTACACAATTTAATTTTTCCTCAAACCTTAGATATTTTTAAATACTTTTAGATTCCTTAATGTCTCTCAGCCCTGTAAATCCTTCTGCATGACATTAAATAATGTCACCTTTGCTTGTACAATTTTCCAATGATAACAGTTTCCCCCTAATGTGTGAGGTCTAGGAAGAACTATATAGCCGAAATACATTATTGTTTCTTTTTTGTATATTGTGTGTAGAGAGAGATAGATCTACATGTAGCTCGAAATTGGAGACACCCTGCACCGGGTCGAAGAGTGACCATGTCCTGTGGGATCCCTGCAAGCAATGGTATAATACAATATATACAAATTTTCTACGAGGCGAGCATGTCCCATGCTCGTGATGCTTTAGCTAGTTAAACAAATCTATTTGACAGATATAAATTCTGTCTATGTCACTAATATGGTAGTGATCTATTGGTTGATGACGAAGACTGCTAATGCCCTCAGGGGCGCTTTGTCTTTGACAATAGGTGGAAAGTGATACCCTTATGTGTACAATTGGTATAGAATATAAATATGCATTGTATGCATATATGCTGACTGGGTCCTTCCCGTGTAAGCATTGCTAAAAGAGACACTTATAAAGGCATTGGTCTTTGACAAATTTGATCAAAGTGAAATGGTTGTAAGGTACAATACCATCTTTACATGAAAGCTTTTGCTGTAGTCGAATGTCAGGAGGATCGATGACATATGTGGGCAATGATATCTCCAAAAATGCCACCCAAGGATACCCTTTTTACGGAGAGGGGTGATACAAGGTACCGCTTCCTTTTTGGAAAAGAGGTGTTGAAGTCGACAAAAAGGAAGCCTCGACCGAACAAGGGGGTCGATGATACGAAGGATTAGGATCTTGGATTTGATGGGTTTAACATAGCCATGATGGCGAGGAGTGACTGAAAACTGATGATGGGGATTCAGTGGCTGAAGGTTGGAGTATGAAAAGCAGCTTGGCGACAGTCATAACTATTTCTGGTGGGGAAATCCCTGGAGTCGGTAAGACTTCCAAGGTGGGTATAAACTGGTTATGAATGTCATAGTGGCTTTTGAGTGAGGGTGGTATACTCCAACCAAGGGTGGTTAGGGACTACTGTCATGGGAGAAAAAATGAATGACTGGGTGGGGGGCATAGTGCACTATTTGCGGTCTTTGTACACTTACCAAAAGAATAAAATAAAGGGGTTTGGTTTGTACAAAACACAGAGACGGGTGCCCCAAAACATGAAAGTGTTCACTCACTGATGATGTGAGGAAGGTGTTTTGATGAGGGTGGGGGACCCATTGGTTGGTCTCATGTGTGAGGTTTATAAAGCAGATGAAAAAGTATCACAGATGGGCTATGCTGATGGAGGTATAGTGGGCCAAATGCGAGGCATGGTAGTGCACTTTTGATATGATTGTATAACCTAATTTTCTGGGAAAGGGGTTTTATTTCATATGGTAAAACTTGACCTTATGCATGGTATGTGAATGGGCATGAGGTGCTTCCTGGACTATAGTGGTATGGCCATGGCGTCACTATTGTTTGTGATATATGGTCTACTTTGGGTGATGATCACCATGGAGGGGAGGCCCTACTGACCAACTAGAATTCTTATCATGTGCAAGGTGAGGTGATGATAAACACGGTCGGATGTGTGGAACCTATGGATGATTTCTGATGGAGAAATGATTTCAAGATATGTAGAGTTTTTTCTAGGACTCTATCATGCTGGGGGTATAACTATACCTACTCTGGAAATTTCAGTGGATGGAGTTGTGGATGATTTGCGTTCTATCTGGAAAAAAAACTACCCCAAGTGAAAGCATCTTCTTTATCAAATATTATTGAAATACATGTGCTTTAAAATAGAAGATGAGAGAGGGCATACCTATCGACGTTAAAAATTTATTTTTTCAGGTGTGCGAATATGTGGCATCACCTTTGGGTATTATGGAGTGATGATCACAGTGTGGCTTTCAGTCTAGTGATCGAGCCTTCTAAGTTCTTGTTATAGTCCTCCAAATTTCTTGAAAAGGGAAATATATAGGTGAATATGGCCCCAATTCAATTCATTTGTGTCTGTTGTATTGAGAGGTCAAAGGCTTCTACGGAGCTGTTCTTGTCATTGTGGTCAGCCTGAGTACCAAGGATTAGCAATATTATGCCTAGGTAAACTCCATGATGTCCTACATTTTAATTTTTTCAGTATGAGGGTGCTAGGGTCCGCACAATACTGGTTTGTACGGATTCTGAGACAATTTTACCCTGGATTGCGCCAGCAATCAGGGTAAGAGCGCACCATTTGCGCGAAAAATTAGGGTTTTGCATGCCTTATGCACGCTTTTCTCAGCCTTATGGACACCTGTGAGAAATATAGGCACGCCTTCCACGCGCATGTCTTAGGGACAAGCGCGCAAAAGGCCGAGGTAGCTTTTGTCCAAATTTTTTAACATTTTTCCTGTTTTTTGATTTTTTTATGCTGTTGAGATGCTCCTGTTTGGATGAGAGATGTTGTGGAGGGAGCAGGATTGGCCCAAGATCTATACTGCTTTAGCTACCGACGGTCAGGCACGCCAACAGTTGGCGCAATGGGGTCTCCTAAAATTTGTGGAGAACTACCTTCTTCGATCACAGGACCAACTCCTACGTTACCTGATTGAGCATTGGAACAGGCGGCACAAGGTGTTTGTGCTACGTGGGAGTGACCTTGCTATCCATCCTGAGATGAATATTTAATTTGTGACTGGGCTGCTGCCTCAGGGTGAGGCATTGTGGTATCCACTCGCTTCTGTTAGGGTGGATTTTGAGCGGTTCTAGATGTGTCACTATGGCGGGACGCCCCTTATAGAGGGGCGCATAGCTATTGCATCGGTGAAAAATATGGCCGAGCATTGTGCTTTGGTGGCTATTGTCTGATTGCTATAGGGTAAACTGCTTGGTTTGATGGTTTTCGAATATCCCTCTCAAGGCTTTCCGGTGCCCGAGGTAGACAGTAACATTAGTTGTGTTGTTCACAAATATGGCATGAGCATGTTCATATTAACTTAATATAACTGAATGGAATGCGATATATAATTACCTCTTTGACAATCTTGGAGTCCCTTGGAGAGTGCTAGGCAGTGAAGCAAGAGTCCTTCTTCACCGACTCCAAATCTTAGTCCTGCAACCAGTCAAAGCACCTGTGTAATTCCTAACATAACATATATCCTATCAATCAAGTCAATATATAATGAAATACTAACTTCTACACATCTGAGGCATTCATATCATACTATGTACATGTTCAAAAAATAATGACAATATTAAGCATTGAATGGACAAAACGAACACAGTTCTATTAATTTTGAAAGAAGGAGGATTACAATTGTCGGTTGTACCAAGCCCTCCTCAGTCTCCCAATCTCTCTTATCTCTTAAGTGAAGAAGTCCAAGTCAACAAGCTCTCTAGGAACCTCTTTGACTCTTGGCCTTCACAACACAACACTATTCTCTATTCCACAAGTATGCCAAAACCTTTAGCAATCCTTCGACCTTCAATTAAGAGCCTTTAGCTCCTTCTTATAGGAGAGGGAGAAAGCCATTCTTGCCCTTCTCTTTCCACTAGTTTGGAATGGAAAAAACTTAGATGTTTCTTTAATCTCTATGCTTTTGCCTCTTTGGAGTTCAGTCTTGTTATAGCAATGACCAATAATGAACTGATGCTCTGCACTTTCTTTTGTGAACTGACTCTCTTGTGAGGTAAAGTTGGAGATTCAAATCATTCTCCATGGGCTTTTCCCGATTCAAACTTAAAACACGAGTAACGCTTCCCTCCAGTGTAAACAGAGCATTGCCCTAGCCACTAACGTGGCCCATTCACTGATTAGCTGCGTTATAACGCTCTTGTGTGTTGTAGACAGGCGTTACCCTGGCAGAAATAGGTTTAATTTAGGTCTTTTTACTTCTTCCATATTTGTCTTCCCCTCTGAGCTGATGAGGAGGTATTTTGACTTGTAATAGATTCCCCCTAAAGTGTGAGGTCAGAGACGAAGACGATGGCCAAAATAATTTATAATTTGTGTAGAGATAAAGAGATTGAAAGACCGAGGAAAACCTGAAACAACAACATATGTCAGAAAATATAGTATTTTCCTTGAGTCGGGCATATCCCATGCTCAATAGCTTAAACAACATGATTTCTCTAGAATAGAGATATGAAGAATCTGTCCACCGATAGGCACAATGTGGAAGTGTTTGTCATAACATGATCAGGCTAAGGAAGCTATCTCCATAAACAATATCGCAACTTGGGGAAGGACACACAACTTTAATGATGTAACCTTGGCCCCAAGGTCTTGACTGTCAATCCACTTAAACTACATATTTCTCAACATGTGAATGAAGGAGTTGTCGTCGAACATGTGAGAAATTGTCTGATTACCAGTCAATAAGGAAAAATGTTAACAGACGTGAATGTGGCCACCGATAATGATGATGGTCCCTAAGATGCACAGTACAATCTAGCGAGTGTGGATAAAATGAGTTGAAGTCGAACACTCGTAGAATCATTCGATTAGAAGCCAATGATGGAGACCCCTGATCAAACACAGGACTACCTGCCACTGATGTCTGCAAGTATCCAGGTACTGATGGGTTTCTGGATCAACTTCCTAGATAAGATGTTGAAGTCGATAGGAAGAGATCTGTCAAAAGGTAGGCACTGAGGCGTCCTACATCAGTCAACACGAAACGGAAACCAACTGATTTTTTTTATGATTGAGATAGTGAAGAGGAAATGGGAACGTCGGACGACAAATAATTTCTGGCATAATGAGCGGTTTGGTTGATAACAGGAGCAGTAGATAGCGAGATCTGCTTGAACAATAGAAGGCACTCTAGCAGGGTAATAGGCAGCTGAAGCTTGATGAACACCAAAGAGTGTGTTAGGATTTTACCGATGCAGGGACACTGGGAAATGAAGGCTAATACTCATAGATGGTAGGGTTCGGCTAACTGCGAAAGAGTTTTCTGGGAAGTGCCATGTTCAAGAATTTTGCTGCCAAATCGACCTTTCTGAAAATGTAACAGAGGTAGTATCCACTTTGTCCAAATTTTTTCCCATATGATTAAGTTTAGCGAGTCCAGAAGAGTAAACTCGTTGAATTTTTCATGTTTAGAGAGTCTGAAAAATGTCAGGAAAGACAACTTTGTGCCCCTTCTGATTAGGTTTAACGAGTCCAGACGAGTAAAATTGGTGAATTTTTTATATTTAGAGAGTCTGAAAAATGTCAGGGAAGACAACTCTGTGCCCTGTCTGATTAGGTTTAACGAGTCCAGACGAGTAAAATCGATGAATTTTTCATGTTTAGAGAGTCTGAAAAATATCATAAAAGACAACTCCACTGTGGTACCTTTGTCATGTCTTGATAACCGAGCACGGCAAAGGGATAATAGTAAGCCCGAAACAGTTCATTTTCCGTAAGTTAGTCCATCGAAACCGGAAAAGTGAGAAATATATGTTCGATAGACGTCTACCTCATTTTGTTATGAGTATGAGGAGACAGAGTGAACTCAGTATTCTTTGTCAAATTTTAATGAGTCCAACAAAGAAAACTCGGTGCCCTCCATGAAATTTTAATGAGTCACGCAGAGAAAACTTCATTACCTCCGTGAAATTTTAACGAGTCACGCGGAGAAAACTCGATTAATTTTTCAGTTTAAAGAGCTTTGAAAAAGAAAAAAGAATGGCTCTATCATTTGATGTCATGGTAACTTAACGAGCTCGACAAAGGCAACTCAGGGTTTTTTCAGTTTTATGAGCGAGAAAAAGATTCCTAAAAAGAAGGCTCAGTGCTTCTTCATGATTTTAACAAGTCTGAAGAAGAAAACTCTAGGTTTTTCAGATTAACGAGCAAGAAAAAGACCATATAAAAATAACGCTTGATGCCAACTTCGTATAAGTTTAATGAGTCCGAAGAAGGGAACTCGAGGTTTTTTGGATTAACAAGCAAGAAAAATACCATAAAAATAATGCTCGACGTCACATGAGTATGTCTGCATATAAATCTTAATCGCTCATCAGAACAACCGTACCAAATCTCAAAAGTTGCGACATACTCTCTGACTAGCTTAAGAGAGTTGTGCCCCAAAAATAGCTATAAAAAGGTCAGAAGGCCTTCATTTTTATTGTTCGAAGTGCTGTGAAGAAGCTCTGGGGTGAAAAGGGGTAAAAACTTCAACTGACGATTACAGTCAATCCGGGCAACGGTTTTCCTTATCGCAAGATCCAGGTAAGAGCTAGAACCTCTTGTTATCATTTAATTATCTTTTTGTTACTCTTTGCTGGTTCAAAATTAGAGGTTTTCGAGGCCCTAGAAAAATGTTTATGCCTAACGCGGGTCAAGAGTATAAGAATCGCCTTAAGCGCATAACCCATGAAGGGATACCACATTAGCACACTCTGTTTTGTACTAGAGCTAGCGTTAGGCATACCGTGTTTTCTAGAAAATCAATTTTTTCTTTTTTGAAGTGGTCCAGGCAAGTTTTGATCATTTGAAAATGTTGTTTGTGCAGGTATTCAGTTGTTTAAACAGGAGTATCTGGTAAGAGAGAGAACATGAACGGGAAGAACGAGAGATGGTGATGGATGCTGCAAGCTTACTGGCTCTCCGCAGGTGTGGATTGCTAAAATATGCCCGCTTAGAACTAATGAGGGGTCAAGAGGACCTCCTGAGGTGGCTAATCCAGTAGTGGGACGAACGCCACCATGTCTTTTGGATTGGGGGCAATGAGCTTTCAATCGAAAAGGATGATGTGTACTTTTTGACCGGCCTATCATGTCGTGGGGCGAGACCCAACTTGATGGGGTCCAGAGCTGACCCACGTTCCACTACTGATCTGATTCGTGCCCATTGCATACGTGACACCTAGGCTGTGAGCAACCGGATACCGATTTCCCGAGTGACCTTGAGACCATTGAGGTCTATTTTATGGATGATTGTTCGCTTGGCAGGCGCCAAGAGTCAGCATGTGGCCACTAAGGCTGAGATGCTCCTAGCCCTGGACTGTATGCAACCTCAGGTTTTCGACTGGTGTGAAGGAGTTGTCCATCGGGTCCGAGCAGAACTTACCACATGTAAGACCCGTACCCAAAGAGAGTTTGGGTACGGTACACTGGTTGTTTCTTTCTTACTGGAGCGGGTACCATTGATGAGGCCCAGGATCGTTACAGCGGCATTGGGCCCACGCGAGCCGAGGCAGGCTCGGTGGGTAGCTTTGCTTCCGCGGACTGGAGAGGGTCCCGTCTGTCACTGTTTTGATGATGGATTTTTTGATTGGCTAGGGTCCCAGATAATCATGATTGAGGATTATCCCTATGCAGGGATGAACTTCACCGGTGATTCGGAGTTAGTCCCGCCTCCTGGTACCCAGTGGGGACTCGATGGTAAGAAAGAGATGATCAGTGAATTTCCAAAGAAGTAATTTGTTTTTTATCTTTTGAATGTTTATGTAATTTTTTTGTTGAGGTAGGGTGAAAATTATGTTTTGACATGAAGCTTTGTTTACTTGACACAGGTGTGGCACCTGTCCGGCCAGTTGGGGCCCCTTGCTATGCACGGCGAGGACTACAGCTACCTGGAGCTGGCGCACCAGTAGAGGATGTGGAAGCCGACAACGATGATGATGCCCAAGTTTTACATGAACTCTCCAGAAACCTGGAGGGTCTGAGTATGGGCATACCACCCCTTCCTATGCGGGAGGTTCCAGTTCGTCTGCAGCGGCATACTGTAGGTGTGTTGGAGAGATACCTAGTGCCTCTGAGGAGGATAGCTAGAGAAGTTGTATGCTATTATGAGCATCAGGCCTAGCTGGTGGAGCGGATGTATTAGTGTCAGAGTGTGGCTTAGTATAGCCAAATTTTTGTAAAACACCCAAGTTTTGGAGGATTTTTTGATGTAACTATGTACTGGACCTGATCTATATATATATATATATATATTTTTTTTTTTTTGGTGATTTTTTGTTTTGAAATTTTTATGTATTTTTAATGTGATAAAAATATATGTACTCATGAGTAAATATTTTACAATAAATGTGACAAATGCCAATCTAACACATAATTTTCCAAAGAATCAGCTAATGCATTAAATTCTCTAGGAACGTGCTCAAAGGTAATTGTTTGAAAATGACGTTCTAGAAGTCTTAACCTTAAGAAACAACGTAACAACACAAGATGGCGGAACCGATAGTGATTTTTTAACTTCATAATGATGAGTTGGGAATCTAACCTGACCACTAAATTGGAGATGTCACGAGATGCCGCTTCCGTGAGGAGTTGGATCACCAACATGTACTCAGCAACATTATTGGTGGTGTTACCCAGGAAGAGTCCCCCGGAACCAAGAAGGTCCGACTCAGGAGTGTAGAGAACCCAAGCAGTTGAAGCAATGCGTCTAGTGTGACGACTAGCACCATCCACATATCCCACGTATGTTAAGGGGAGTGATGGCATCTATGTGAAAGAAAAAGGTTACACATGAGAAAAACACCTTAAAACCAAGACACAATCCAGAAGACATCAAAATAATAAGCAAAACTTATATACATAAAATTACAAATCATATGCCTAATGCATACTAAGCAAAATACTTCTCTAGATAGAGCCCGTTGCGGGGCTCCTCAAGTGGAATTCCGTTACAGTCCTGAAGCTCGTAAGCCCCTTTTGAGAGGGCTTTATTAATGATGTAAGGACCAAGCCAGAGTGGTTGGAGTGTTCCTGCCCCCAAGAGGTCATGTTTCTGGTCATAAAGTAGAACGAGATCGCCCTCTTGGAAAGAACGAGGCTTGATAGATTTATCATATTGAGCTTTAACTCGGCACTGGTGAGCTTCGAGTGCTAGTGTGGCATCTCGACGAGTTTTGTCCAAATGATCGAGTGAGAGAAAGCTCTCTTTTGTGGCGGTAGTGCCAGGCAGGAGTTCAACGGCAAGTTTAAGTGATGGGATTTCGCACTCGATTGGAAGTACTGCCTCCAGGCCGAACGCAAGTTGGAAAGGAGTGAAGCCGGTGGCAGTTTTGACTAACGTTTGGTATGCCCATAACGTGGAATACAACTTCCGATGCCAAGTGGTTTTGTGGTTTCCGACCAACCGACGAATCATGGTTTTGAGGACGCCATTTACAGCTTCGACTTGACCATTAGCTTGAGGATAATAAGATGAAGATTGATCTTGCCAAAAACCTAGCATGGATGTTAATTCGGTCATCATATGATTCTGAAAGTGGGATCCATGATCTGTGACAATCGATATGGGTACACCGAACCGACAGATTACCTGATTAAACAGGAAGAGAGCGGCGGTTTCGCCATTGGCTTTGAACGTGGGAAGGGCTTCTGCCCATTTCATAAAATAGTCGACCGTGACCACTATGTAGTTGTGTCCATTTTCCGAAGTGGGATTGCAGGTGACGAAGTCAATTCCCCATTTAGCGAAAGGACCGACGGAGATAACCGGATGAAGGGGGGCAGGATGAGCGTGCATTTTCTTTGTGAAAATTTGACAGGGATGGCATTTATGGACTACTGCAATATAGTCCTTAAACAAAGTGGGCCAATAGTAACCCGCGCGCAAGATTTTTTGGGCAGTAGCTATGCCCGAAAGATGACCACCGCATGCCCCTGCGTGGCAATCATTCAAAACGTGTTCCGCCTCATCGAAAGTGAGACAACGTCGGAGAATAGTATCAACACCATGACGATATAGTGTACCGTTTAGCACGAGGTAGTGCTTTGCTTGGTGTCAGATACGATGACGGTCGTCGGACGTGAGAGTCGGGTGAAAGCGTTGGGTTTGTAGGTAGACTAAAATGTCTCCATACCATGGGTCCGAAGAATCGACCAAGTACATAGATTCATCAGGAAATGGATCGTGAGCTACTTCTGCTGGGTCGATTCTGGGAAGATCTGATAATAATTCAGCGAAGACCAGGGATTTCTTTGATTTGGAAGCCGTGAAGACCAAATCAAATTGCTGGAGGATTATAATCCATTTGGAATATTTTCCTCCAATAATTTGTCTAGACAAGATATGTCGCATGGGGTTCTCCAAAGCAATGACCGTAGTTTGTCGCAGCAATATATAGTGTCGGAGTCGGGTGACGGCAAAAACTACCGCCAGAGAAAGTTTCTCCACATGTGAATTACGTAATTCTGGTCCGATCAGACCTTTGGATAAATAGTAAATCACATGTTCGCTGTCGTCATCGTGTACTTGAACCAAAACCATTCCAAGTGAGGATGGTGATGCTGCCAGATAGAGGAGAAAGTCGTGTGAGTAATCGGGGGCACTAAGGAGTGGGGCTGAAACAAGTGCATGTTTTAAAGCATCAAATGACCGTTGAGCTTGGTCATCCCACAAGTATAGTGTTCCTTTCTTCAATAAGCGCATGAATCCTTTCGTCATATCAGCATATTTAACGATGAAACGACGTAAAAAGTTTGCCTTCCCTTGCAAACTTTGGAGTTGGAGGATGGATTGTGGTGCCGGCAAATCGACAATTGCCTTAACCTTATCGGGATCAACCCTAATCTCGTGCTTGGAGATAATAAAACCTAATAGACGTCCGGACTCGACCATAAATACGCATTTATGAGGATTCAAGTGTATATTGTAGAATCTGCACCTAGCAAAAATTTCTCTTAAATGAGCCAGGTGATCCTGTCGCTTCTTGGAATGGGCCGGAAGGTCATCCAAGTAAGCCTGTACAATATGTCGAATGTCATGAAAAGCGTAGTCCATAGCCTGCTGAAAAGTTGCTCCAGCATTCTTTAGACCAAATGGGAGTTTTCGGTACGCAAAAATGCCCCAAGGACAGATGAAAGCAGTTTTATGTTGGTCGTCTTTTTTTATTGCAATCTGGTTATAGCCCGAGAATCCATCCATGAATGAGAAAGATTCGCATCCGGCACAATCGTCGATAATCTGGTCAATGAACGGTGTAGGATAATTGTCTTTGGGACAAGCGGCGTTCAGATCACGATAGTCAACACAAACTCTAATGGTGCCTTGTTTTTTATGAACGAGAACCGGATTGGAAACCCATTCCTTTAAAGGAACAGGATAGATGAAACCAGCGTTCAAAAGTTTTTCTACTTCAATCTTGATGGCGGCTGCTTTGCGCGGGTGGACAGGTCTGAGACGTTTCCGAAAAGGTTTGGCATTATCATAAATCTTGATTTCGTGCTCGAAAATAGAAGGGTCTATGCCGGGCATTTCGTCATAAGACCAGCAAACACATCACGAAATTCCTTAAAAAGTGATGTGAAGCGTGCAATTTCCTCTGGATTGCAATCGTCTCCAATCTGAATATTTTCCACGATACCCGTTTTGACCAAGATATCAATGAGCATTGTCTTAGAAAGATTACCCATGTTCCCTTCTGACTCTATAGTTTGGACAGTCGTGTAAGCAGAGGGAACCATCTCAGGTGGGTCAAAAGATGGGATTCAGTTTTTATCGCGTCCAAGTCAATCATCGAAGCGCGATGGTGGAACTCTCCCCAAGGTCGTTCTTCTAAAGACATGATCTCTCGAATAGCTTCGTCTGTCGGAAAGACTTCATTGAGGAGATCCTTAGAGAGAACAGTGATGGGAGGGAGTTTTGTACTTTCGGTCGAAACCATAGCAGTGGAGGGTTCAGATGCGGTTTGGATGGCTTAGTAAGCCAACTCTGCTGGTGAGAGCGGCATCTGATCTCCGTAGGAATCAATGTCTGAAGGTGCCGGAATGATCCATGGGTCAATAGAGCCACTCAAAGTGGTGGATATCATTGCAACCGTGTTTGGGATCGATGGCGGCGGGAGAGGAAAACAACCCAGTAGGGACGATGCCTTCAGAAGACTGGTACCGACACTGACGTAAGAGTCAGGAAAGCTTTCTATTAGGGGTACAGTGCTACTTGGAAATGTGGCATAATCAGGGGTGCAGAAGGATAGCTGGTCCACTGTGACTATTTTCCCATCCAATGGAAATAGGATGAGTCGGAAAACCGAAGACACAATGGCAGTCATGGCATACGACCAACTGCGACCAAGCAATAGATTATAGTCTAGATGACGCTCTACGACTTCAACGTCCACGTTTACCGTTTTCCCACTCAGAGTGATGGGAAAGCTAGCAAGGTATCCTTTTGGGAGGAAAGTGTGGCCATCGAAAGCTTTGAGGGAATTCGATGGCGGGGTGAGGGTAGGAGAACCTAAATTGAGCCAGCAAGCTTGTGACATAATGCAGGTCGAAGCACCTTCGTCTATGACAGTGCGATGGATTGGTCTCCCTTTCGACACAACCTGCACCTAGAATGCGAGTTGGTGTGAGAGGCGAGGTTTAGCCTTTTCCATATCAAAGATAGCTAGCATGGAATCCTGGGGGTCTATTCCACCAATGGCCAAAAGCAAGGCTTTCCTTTGTGCTGGACAGGTTTGTAATAATTCGAGAGCAGAAATAGCTGACGGTGCCTGCACCAAATCTTCTACAATGTTGTAGTTTTGGGCTGCACGTCCAAAGGTGTTATGAGTCGTCCGTCGAAGTGTCCATTTGGGGGGACGAATCATGGGGTCAGCAGTAGGTCGTTCGATATGCAAATCGTTTGGCGGTGGTGGATTTGAACTAGTACCAGGTTCTTGAGCATCTATGGTAGGGTTTCCATAAAGCTTAGCTCGAGTTTGAAGGTCAACACTCTCAATGCCATAAATGGAAGATGGTCCTTCGCCGGAAGGATATGAACCACCATTGCCCCATTGATGGGGTTGTGGCGGATTGTCAACCATGTGTTGATGTTGCTACTGTTGATTAGAGAAAGGATTATGAAGAATGACAGGTGTTCACCCAGAATCCTTGTTAGCAATAAAATCAGTGCATTCCTGCAGCCGAGGACATTTGTATGTCAAGTGGTCCTCCGCATAGATTTTGCAAGGAAATTTCATGGGTTTATCCTTCCCTTTGTCATTTTTGGCAGCGTTTTTCTGATTAGTGTTATTCTGATTATCCGACTGCTCTTCCGAAGAAGATGACTTTTTCTTGTTCTTCTTATTTTTCCCGCTAGGTTTTTGTGAGGTGTGCACCGAACTTACCTCAGCAGTGGGAAGAGTAGTCGTTTGGTGAGGGGCGGTGGCAGCCGAAGATGGCTGGGAGGTTTGCCCCCGAGACTGCTTTATGGCTACGCCAGAGATCATGCCAATGAGACCATCGGCATGAGCTCTGGTTTTCTGAGTAGCCGAAGGATTTGGGTTTCCAGGGGCATGGGGGAGCAAATCATATAGCGTGCCAGATTGTGAATAGATTAAATCTAAATGCTGGGCACGGCGGATGCATTGATATTTTGTAACCGCACCAAAAAGGCCAATGTCTTTAGCTATGTGGGGTAAGAGAGACTTGAAAAACCAATTGGCTAAGAGATGATCCGGAATTGGCGCTTTGACTAGCCTCCTCCTACGTCTCCATTCATGAATGTGATCGGAGATGTGGGTGGCGGTGTCTTGGCGGAGCGAGGTTAATAGTTCTATTCCGGTCTCAAATCTAATTGGTAGTTGGAAGTTCTTTAGAAACTCCGTTGCTAAAGCACCAAACGTATTGATGGTGGCGCGTGGTAATTCAATGTACCACTTGGCAGCATTGCCTGTAAGCGTGCAGGGAAATAGTTGAAGTCGGACACTATCATCTACCATGGAATTGGATATAGACCATAGGTGAAAGGTAGTGATGTGTGCGGCTGGGTCGTCCCCTTGTTTCCCGTCGAACTTCGGGATGTCGGAAGGAATCTTATGCGGTACTGGAGGCCAAAGAGGGTTGTGATTGATGGGATCATTAGTCAGTTTATGGATATCGGGGATGTCCAAAGCTGCCAAGAATGGAAATTGTGGATTTTCCCCCGAATCTAACCAAGGCAGTATGGGCTGACTATTTAGACCATAGGGTCCACCCATCAATGTGTTACCAGGAGGATAAGTAGGACTTTGGTAAAAACTTCCTATAGGTGGAGGAGTAGGGACATATGGTTGCTGTCCATAGGGCATGTTGTATTGCAGGGCGAACTGTTGGTTGCCCCCATTATAAAAGTGCCCTCCCATTCCAGATGGAGGTTGGGGTTGGTTAGTCCAAATGGATGCAATAGAGTTTCCCGGAGGCATGCTACTACTTGCATAGTTTGGCAACGGTATGGACCCTACACCTATATTCGAACCACTTAAGGGAAAAGTATTAACAATAGGTTGTCCTATTTGTCCTAAGGATTGCATAGGAAGTGAAATATTCCCTGCTACCTGAGTGTTGGTGACACTGCCCCCTGGCATAGAGGCCAAGGGGTTTGAACTCAGCAGAGGGTTCCAACCGAAAGGGTTGCTAAAAGGTACCGAAGTAGTCATACTCGTGGGAGGAGCTACCGTGGGTCCCAACGTGGTCACGGTAGAAGTAGATGTCGAAGGATTCGGTAAGCTACTAACAGTTGTGATGACCATAGGGTTGGGAATAGGTATATGTTGACTACTGGAGTTACCTAGTGATGGCATAGAACTGACCACCGGCGGGGAGGATGGTGGCGAACCGGGGATGGTTGCCATTGGCATCGACCCAGTGGATGCTGGTGGTGAAATGGATGTTGGTGCAGCCGAAGACATATCTTGGCGTGGTGGGATCTGGATTATCACAGGCCTCAACGGATCAGTGAGCGGAGGGTTGTAATGAGGTACAAATCCTTCAGTGAAAGGGTCCTCCGGAAATTCCGGCTGGTATGAGGCTATGTGAAAATCAAGATTAGTCAGTGGAGACTGCTCTTCCATGGAAGGCACAGGGTCACCAAGGTGTAGTTCTTCCTCAATAGTTAGAGGAGGTAGACCTTGCTGTCGTCTAGACAGACGGCGTGGGTCAGGGGATGCCACGGTGACCTGCTTAATTTTAACAAATTTTTATAAATTGTGATGTTTTATAAAGTCTCAGTGACAGTAACCACACACTTAAAAAAGAAAAAGGACTCTCTAAAATCAATCAGCAAGCAGCCAGAATAGGGTGCCCTGTCTGAGTACTACCGTTTGCTGGTGATGAAATCCAGTATCACAATAGTATACAGAGAGGGTTGGTCGAAAGTACAATTATGGTCACTCTAGAGCTTCGCCCGAACCTCAGACGATAGGTGTAAGCACTCTCGTGAAGATGAGTACCCTCCTAAAGACCGAAGACAGAGTGGGTCCGTCTGTTTCAGGTACCAGGACAACCCGTCCCAGTCACCTTGTGTAAGTCCCTAGAAATTATGGCCACTAAAGATACCTCAAATCACAGACATCATCAGGGGGGTCCACGGTCAAGGACAGTGTGCTATATGGGCAGAATACCTAGATCCTTGATCTAGTTTCGACATCCCCGAAGGGAACCTCAATATATAACACACCCACAGGATGCAGTCGAAGGCGAGCTACCTTCTTGTGCACCCAAGTGTTGTCTCGCGCTGAGCTCCGGTAAAGGAACGGTCCCGATAATATGAGTGCAGTAGGATTTCGCTCGTTAATGACTCTAGTTTCAAGTTTTGAGACCTTGGGTAGTTTTCTCACTGTTCCTAACCCAAGATCCTAGCCTGAACTACTGTTTGTGTGAGTTCAAAAAGAGTTGATTGATTTTATTATCGCTTTATTCTTAGTGTACTTGATTATTAGTCTTGCGGAGGGGGAGTGGACGTATGAAATGTGATGAGACTCTAACTCAAGAAACCATGAAAAACATGCTCTAGATATTAAATTCGATGAAGAGTGTTTCTACAGGGAGAGGTTTTTGTTCAACATCCATGCAATAACATTCAAATAGCTCAGTTCAACTTTTAAAGATTCAGAATTCTATCTACCTCTTTTAAACAGTCTATGAACTGGAAATTTCAGAATAAACTCAGCTATATGTAGAAAAATAATTAAAAAAAAAATTTTCCTCTTAAAAAGTAAATGCTTTGGACACTGACTTTTCAAACAAGAGAAACAAATAGAAATGCCATCTTAGTAGACAATCACAGGGATTCAGTCAGCTAAAGGTACTGATGGCCAAAACTCTGCAACTAAAACACCATCACAGCAGTGAACAACAAGGTTTTGGTTGAGTAACGCTCTGTCTGTGAGAAAAGACAGCGACTAACGCACTGTTTTTGAACAGAGACAACATTATAACGCACTGGACAACCTACAGAGGTAGCGTTAGCCAGGGAAAATTTCTTCAGTTGGCCGAACAGAAACATGATTGAACTCTGCGAGCGTTTGATATGTCTACTGAGCATCAAAAATGGTTGGAAGGGTCTGTGAACAGAGAACAGAAGAGAGGAGGGAAAGAATAGTCCGGAAACTATGGGGAAACTCCCCAGCGGAGTCGCCAATTCTGCTATAGGGTAAACTTCTTGGGTTGTTTGTTTTCGAATATTCCTCTCAGGGATTTCCGGTGCCCAAGGCAGACAGTAAGATTAGCTGTGCTGTTCACAAAGATGGCATGAGCATGTTCATATTAACTTAAGATAACTGAATGGAATGCGATATAGAATTACCTCTTTGACAATCTTGGAGTCCCTTGGAGAGCGCTAGGAAGTGAAGCAAGAGTCCTTCTTCACCGGCTCCAAATCTTAGTCCTGCAACCAGTCAAAGCACCCGTGTAATTCCTAACATAACATATATCCTATGAATCAAGTCAATATATAATGAACTACTAACTTCTACACATCTGAGCCATTAATATCATACTATGTAAATGTTCAAACAATAATGAAAATATTAAGCATTGAATGGACAAAACGAACACAGTTCTATTAATTTTGAAAGAAGGAGGATTACAACCGTCGGTTGTACCAAGCCCTCCTCAGTCTCCCAATCTCTCTTATCTCTTAAGTGAAGAAGTCCAAGTCAACAAGCTCTCTAGGAACCTCTTTGACTCTTGGCCTTCACAACACAACACTATTCTCTATTCCACAAGTATGCCAAAACCTTTAGCAATCCTTCGACCTTCAATTAAGAGCCTTCAACTCCTTCTTATAGGAGAGGGAGAAAGCCATTGTTGCCCTTCTCTTTCCACTAGTTTGGAATGGAAAAAACTTAGATGTTTCTTTAATCTCTATGCTTTTTCCTCCTTTGGAGTTCAGTCTTGTTATAGCAATGACCAATAATGAAATGATGCTCTGCACTTTCTTTTGTGAACTGACTCTCTTGTGAGGGAAAGTCGGAGATTCAAATCATTCTCCGCGGGCTTTTCCCGATTCAAACTTAAAACACGGGTAACGCTTCCCTCTAGTGTAAACAAAGCGTTGCCCTAGCCACTAATGCGGCCCATTCACTGATTAGCTGTGTTATAATGCTCTTGTGTTGTTATAGACAGGCGTTACCCTGGCAGAAATAGGTTTAATTTAGGTCTTTTCACTTCTTCCATATTTTTCTTCCACTCTGAGTTGATGAGGAGGTATTTTGACCCGTAAAACTAATTAGCAGGGTCGTTGGCTCCACATCGGGCATCGGGACCGTAGGTTGCAGTCTTGAGACAGCTGAGGGCCGAGCATGTTTTCGAATTTTCCCGTTTCTGCTATGACGAGATGCTACCACATCTTTACAAGATCCGAGATGGATTGAAGCTATTTGCCTATGCTAGTATTTTGTGCAGCATCATGTATGAGTGGGTGGTGCTGCTAAGACCGGTGGTGGCAGTGCCTGATGGGGGGCCACGGGAGCCTCGCATGAGGAGGTGAGCCCCTGTGATGCCTCGCGGAGGTGGTGGTATGGTGGGGCTTTATTGGAACACCACTATTGAGGCTTGGTTTGAGGCCAACCCTCAGATGTTCCTACCCTTCCCATATGCAGGGATGGAATTTCAAGGGGATCCAGAGATGGGTCTCCCTCTTGGATATGCTTGGGGGCCAGCAGGTATGTCTTTATGTTTTCTGCATTTCTTTGAGTATTTATGTTTATAAGTGTATTTATAATGACATTGACATAGTTTTGGTTACTCTTTCATATGTTGGCTAGGTTGGCCGCCCTATGGCTCGATTGGTTGGGCATGGTCCTATTCGGAGGCCTCAGGGAGCTCTTGGGAGGTGGGGAGGAGTTCTTGCATAGCCTTAGGGTGGGGAACTTGGTGGTGAGGCTAGCTCTTGAGTAAGTTCATGCCGATGCAGTGGAGGCTCGTGATAATATGGCGAAGGCTCGTATTGCTGAGCTGACCACGTGGGTGTCATTTTTGGAGGATGTCTGGGATCGAGTGGATCTCTTGACCCAGGGGATGTTGTCTCGAGGCTTTTTAGATGACCTCAAGGAGGTATGGTTGGAGACCTTAATGGCTTAAGAGAGGTGAGAGGGAATATCGACCGCCTCAAGCACTGGGATGGCGGTCTTAGTGTCGATGGCGACTCTAGTTGTGGCAATTAGTGGAAATGGGTCCAAGTGCTCCACCAGGGGGAGCACCGCCCTAGAGTCATCTTGTACATAGGGAAAGCACACATTATGAAGATGCTTCCCCTATTTTTGACGACTTATATGTGTATCTTTTTGGGCTGACCGATGGGTCAGGGATACTATTTTTTGTACTCAGACACATACACTTTGATATATATATATATATGCAAGATATTTTTTGTGGCTCTACATGGTGTGCCCCTTGTTTATGCTTATGGATTATGTTATGCTGATGGATATCTATGTTTTTTTGTTTTTTATGTATGATGGTTTATTCGAGATGCATTCTAATTTAGAATATTGTTAGTTATGTGATCAACTGTTTGGTTTTTACTCGTTGGTACATGTGTGAATGTAATGTAGTCAAATTGTCTACTTTTCTACTTAATCTTTTCGTACGCAAATATTTTCTAAATAGATGTGAATTCCCGAATTCAATTGTTTGGTTTAATTGCTGTGATACTACGAACTCGGGAATCAAAGTAGATATGCATATGGCGAGGATGCCCCGATGGAGGGCGTTGCACATAAGTTTGAGAATGCTATCACATTCCGCCCGATGTTTTGTTTCTAAATCGATGCACAAACCATTGGTGCATAGTGGGATGATCGTTCAGGGTGATAGATGACCTGTGCGGCCATCGCTAAGTGTTACACAAGACTTGTCACCATCCCTACCATTCCCTGTCCCGCACAATGGAGGACCCATTTTGTGACCTGTGAACATTGTCATGCCTTGAAAACATCATCAATGCATTCCTCTAAGCATGAGCTTCAATTGCCTTAAAGACATCTCCTTGCAAAAAATCATGAAAACATCTCCTTTTGCATTGGCGCGGGCAGACAGTTCATCACTCGCGCCAATGGGGAAAATCCTACAAAGAGGCCGCGCCAACTGGCGCTCTGTCCCAGAGCAGTAGTCGCGCCAGCCAATTTAAGGAGTGTTTTTAAAATAAAGATGGCGGAAGTTGTGTTTCAACAAACTCAGAAACCATTGCCTATCTTGAGTTGGGAGGTTTGGCTACGGGAGTTCCATGGAAGGGAAGTGGTTTTCCACCTTTCATGGAACCTTCCTTGATGATAGGGTCAATCCCACAATAATAGGGATCCCAACTCCCTCCTTCCCCATCTATAAAAGCTTGCCTATTGCCATTGCAAGCTAGTCTTGAAGTGCCTAAGCTTTGAATCTCCTAATTCCCAAGAGCCTTTGTGCTGTAAGAGCCCTCTTTCTTCCCTTAAGGCCGACTCAAGTAAGGAGACTATCGTCGAGAGACTCAAGAGAGGTTTGCCCTTTCCCTGGCGAGCTTTGCGAGACGTGAACGACTGGGGACCCTTCCGAAAGAGATCGCGGCGTCAGAACATTGGTTGTACTCTCTTTCGATTGTTATTTAATGAATGATTATGGTTATGGTTCCACTCTGTTTTCACTTATGTTAATATGAGTTATATCCTTTCTGACTGATATCTAGTTGCGTATTCTGGATTTTATGCTTGTATTCATGTTGTTTCTTGCATGTGCAGGTGTCCATCCGCGGAGATCGTGGGGGGATCGTGGTCTTCCGAGGCTGAGGAATGGGAACGCTCTCTTCTACGGATCATAGCATTGGACTCCAGGTAGGCCTCCATCTTTGGTCTTTTATTCGTAACTAGGAACTTGCGCTGTAACATTTGATGATTGTTGCTAGACCCCTGCTGGGCTAGTAGGGATCGCCTCTGTCCGCAGAGGGGATTTACCTCCTCAACAATTTGGCGACTCCGCTGGGGATCGTCTAGTTTTCACTGTCTCGTTTGGGTTGTCTCGTTTGATTGTTTTATGATTTTCCTTGCTTGGTTAGCCTTCTGGGTTGGGTTCTTTTGCTGTTTTTTGTTTCTTGGTTTGCTTAGTTTACATTGATCTGCTTCTGGAGTAGTTCTTTTTTATTTTTGGCTGAGAAACTCGACTGGCGCGCTTTTTAGCCCGACAGTCGCGCCAATTGGCGCATGTTGCTTTTGTATTGCCCGCGCCAATTGCTTGCTGGCACCAGTTGCAGCCTTACAGTCGCGCCACTCCTGTAGGGTATTTGAGTTTGCTCAGTTTTGAGCTCTCTAGGTCTGGTCAGTGTTTTTCTTCTTGATTTTCCGACTACCTGAGTGTGTTGGGGTCCTGTTTGACTGGGAATTTGCCTTCGTCCTTTGGTTGTTTGCTTTTATCTATCGATTTCACGTTTTAAGCCCTAGGGCATCTAGTGGCTTTGTGTATCGAGCCCTCCTTGGGAGTTTTGGTGTTTCGTTTGTCCAGTCGACTTTCTGATTGCTCCTCCGCATCCTCTTAGTAGTTGTTCACTGTTTTGTTGCGATTTTTGGGTGATTGCTCGTTTTTCATTCAAATTTCGTTTGGTCTTGCTTTGGGCCTAGATCACACGGTCCATTGGAGCCTTTGAGTCTTTTTCTTGGTTTTGAGAGACTTTGGTTGATTTGGGATCTGATTGCTTGTGTCATTGAGTGAAATTTGTTCATTTTTCTCTCTCAATATCGTTTCTCAAGTTGTTCCATTTGTTTTCAGTTTGTTTAGTGCATTTAACTATCAAACATTGAAAATTACAAAAATAAAAAATCTCTTTTGCTTTTGGTTAATTAGTGCAAATTGTAATCTTTTCGATTTTGCTAGTGATTAGTGATTTGAATGAAAAGTTTTCAATTTCATTAGTTTCATTAGAGATCTCATTGTTTGTCTTCCGATCATTTCGTTTGTGTAAAAGCTCTCAACTCTTCTGTAACTAGTTTTCATCGAACGAAATGTTGGACTGTGGCATGTAGCTTTGCATTTAGGAGTCTTTTAAGACACTACATACGATAGGGCCTGAAAATTGAAACTTAATCGAAGATCAACTTTAAAATCTATCCAATTAACCTAAGGCAACATTGAAATCTAACGAAACATATTTAGAGGTCTAGGCTAGAGACGTGTTCCGGCGTCTTTAAACCTAGCAGCTGTCGTTCGCCTTTTGGCTTTAGACAGCGCTAGTACGGACTTGTGCTCCCCGTACCATCACGTATATAAAGGGAGACCCCACTAGGTTGCTATCCTTTATCCAT
The DNA here is from genome assembly GCA_034641835.2 of Pinus albicaulis. Taxonomy (NCBI): domain Eukaryota; kingdom Viridiplantae; phylum Streptophyta; class Pinopsida; order Pinales; family Pinaceae; genus Pinus; species Pinus albicaulis. Next base: position 112,800 of record JAXQQM020079700.1, on the reverse strand, counting down.
AGGAAGCCGAGTCTGCCGCCCTATACCCGTGATACACCGAACACAGCATTCGGGGAGATTGCCTGCACGTACGGAAAGTCCTTGGTCGATTTCTGTTTCATTATTAAAACCAAGGTGTATATTGCAGTTCACGGTTATTTGGTACACCCTTTGTGCCTAGTATTTCCTGAGCAGTCATTTGGTCTTTTCTGACTCCCTAAACTTGAAAAGACCGTCAAGCGCTTGTCCTTTCACGCTTGTGTCAAATCTGAAAGAGATAGAGTCATTTTTTATCGTTTCTCAACTCTTAAAAAATGAAACCGTGAAGTTTCTTATTTTTCAATGTGGTAAAAATTAATCCCCAAGCACAATTATAACACCGTTAGATATTGCTTGTCGAATTTATTGATCGTGTACTGACTCTTTTCAGCCCGTGTGTTTGTCCTTTCTCTCTTATCGTTTGCTGGCGTGGTGGAACCCCGGTTTCGCTCACTAGCAGTCTCACACCCCGACGATTCTTCAGAGGCTTCCCAATCCTCTGCTGAACCGCAACAGCCTGTTGTTTCCGAGTTTCCCTGACGGGGGACCGGTTCTTGCTGAGAAACCCTTTGGAGGACCAGTTGAGTTCAATTGGCCCTTTTTGGACCCTGTTTTTGAATTGAGATTAGGTGCTGATCCTTTCTCTTACATTGGGTTCGCCTTTTGTTGCTGCCGTATTTCCTCCTAGTCCTCGCCGTTTATTGCGCGATTTAAGGGCAGGATCCACCATGAGTGATTCTGGTGAGGAAATCCCAACGTCTGGTGAAGACTATCAGCTCTTCCCACGAAGATTGTTTCCGGGAGACAACTCTGAGCTGGCTGACATGTCAACAGCCAGTCCTTCTTTACCACCGGGATACAGATCTTTGGGTCGGATCATTTCTGCCGCAGCCTCTATGGGAGTGTCAGCTCCTTCTCCGAGGCCAGCTGCTCCTACACCCGGGGTGTCTCCTCAGACTCCTGTTACCTCTGTACCCGTTCGGCCCACTGTTTGTGTGGCCGCCTCTTCTCCTGTTGTCACAGCACCCTCTGCCAGGGCTATGCCAACTCCAAAAGATGTCTATCTAGCCACTGCTATACTGGAGAACATCTCTCCGGAGGAGTATCGGTTGTCTCTGCAACAGCCGAACCCCGAGGTTGGACCATCCTCCTAAGATCCCTACCGATCTTATTTTTCACACTATGCACAGGATGGTACTCCCGTGTATGCTTTTCCAGGTCAGTATGACGAGCACGGGGACATTTTGCGTCTACCCGTTCCGGAGGCTTTCCTCCATGCTCAAGGTTTACCTCATCACCAGGCTTATAACCTGCAAGGGAAACCTTTCCAAGGCCAACCTTCGGGCCAACCTGGTTATCCCTATGACCCACAAGGGCAGCCCATCCAAGGCTATCCTGCGGGCCAGCAAGGGCCATCGTACAGTCCGCAAGGACAGTATTACAGCCCTTCCGGTCAACCTGTCCAGCCTCAGCCGGGGTACCAACCGGGACCGGTCTATGGTCCTGGGGGGAAAATCCAGCCTTCTTTACCAATGCAACCACAGCATCCTGTTGTTTCTAACGTTGCATATCAGCCAGGACCATCCTATGGTTCTGCTTCAGGTCAAACCGGTTTCTAGCAACCACCTGACCCTATTCCTCCACTAGGCCAACCGGCTCATCCGGTACAATCCGGTGTTCCGCCTCCAGGCCAACCGGCCCATCTGGTACAACCTGGGGCTCCTTTACAGCCAGGTCAGCCTGTGCAACTGGCGCAGCCTATCTATCCGGGTCAACCTAGTCGTACAGGTCAGCCCTCTCAATCGGGTCAACATGTTCACTCAGGGCAGCCCGCTCATTCCATCAACCCTGCACAGCAGTTGGTTCATTCAATGCCGCAGCCAAATCAACAGCTGCGCCCTACATATCAGGCTCCACAGGGTTCCACTTTTCAACAGCCTACTTATCCTCAGGGTGGTTATTATCCTCATGGTCAGTCTCAACCGAACTATAACCACCCCAGAGGCTCTCAGTATTATCTTCCTCCACCTGGTTTTACCTACACTCAGCAGCCAAATCCAAATGCTGCTTATACAGGGCCGACACATAATCAGGGTCCGTACCCTGGTTATCAAGCCCCACACTATGGTTACCAGCATCCAAATCAGTCTGGTTATATGACCTATGCCCCCTACGGTGAGAATCCTGCAGGACAGAACCCGTGGGGGCAAGGATATTCACAACCATCGTGGAGTATGGGTACCGGACCTCATCCTGGGCCTGGCATGACGGTTAATCCACCATTGCCGTTCCTGGCTACCTTGGAGCTGTCGGATGTTTCAAAGTTGACCAATGATCCGATTTTACATAATCCATATTGGCCTCCGGTTCCCACCAAGATACCAGGTGATTGCCCCAAGTTTGAGGGAAAAGCTGGAGAGGACCCCCAGGTGCATGTGATGACGTATCACCTTTGGTGTTCGTCTAACTCTTGGGTCGACGATTCAATCCGTTTGCGCCTCTTCCAACGTACTTTAACTGGAGCTTCTGCTAAGTGGTACATAGAGTTACCCCGTGGCATTTTCCAAGATTTCAATTCTTTAGCCATGGCTTTCCTCACGCATTTTTAGTTACCGGTTCGGTATGAAGCCGGGACGCACCTCCTGACTTCCCTGAAGCAGGATAAAGACACTCATATCTCAGATCACATTCATGAGTGGCGGCGCCGTCGTAGACTAATCAAGTTTCACATACCTGATCATATACTGACTCACTGGTTCACCACCTCCTTCATGAATAAAATCGCTCAGGATATTGTGATGGGAGCGTGTGTGACAGAGGAACAAGCCATCGCGCGTGCCCAATATCTGGATCTTGTCTATTCTCAGTCCGGCACGCTTTATGACATCTTGACTGATTCCCCACGGCCCGGAACCTCTAAGACTCCGCCTACCCCTGCGGTGGATGGTGTCATTGGTTCTGTCTCTCAGAATTCAAAGAAATCTTTGAATGGGAAGCAGAAGTATAATTCTTCCAACAATACTTCTGCTAATCCCGCCCCGTCCGATTCTGGCAAAACCGCAGAGGTGAATGCCGTTCAGGGCAATCCTATGGAGAAATCCTCCAAGGGGAAGAAGAAGGGCAAAGGCAAATCTAAATCTGATGCCCCGAGGCCAGAATCTAAATCTCGCACTAAGGATGGCTCCCACCGTAAACCGAAGTATCCTTGCCTCATTTTTGAAGAGGACCATTATACTAAGGATTGTCCACGACGATCCGAAGTTAGTCAACTTCTCAAGGGCTCAAAAGGAACTCCAGCTGTTCTAAAAGAGCCATTTCCATCTCAGCAGACCCAGATGGTTGAACAGCCGTCACCATCTGCACCATTTGGGTCCCAAGTTTTCATGGTGAAGAGTGTTGCACCTATCTCTATCGCTACGTGGTCGAAGGACTACAATGAATCACGGCAGGCACCCGGGAAGGAAATTGCGGATGGACCGCCTCCCCCACCTGCCTCCGGTTCGTTGGAAATCAAGAAGCCGACTCCTGAACTCGTTGTGAAGCCACCTTCTAAAGGTGTTCTTCGAAGATCTTCTTATAATCCAAACGCTCGTGCCGCTCAACACTACAGCATTGTTGAGGATTTGGCACAGGCGCCGTGTGCTATGTCTGCACTTGAGGTTCTTCAAAGTTGTCCTTCACAACGGAAGGCTTTACTGTCTGCAATCGGTGGCATTGATCCCGCCGACTCGAGCCTTCTCACCTTCGATCTAGAGAATTTCACTCCCCGGCTTCCACATCAAATCGCTCTTGTCATTCAAGTCGGGATTAACGGTCTGAATATCCATAGGGCCGTAGTAGATGAAGGTGCTTCTACTTGCGTTATGTCATCCGCTTGCTGGAAGGCCATTGGCTCTCCAGCCCTTTCGTCATCTCCGAATGCCCTCGAGGCATTTGATGGTCGGGAATCTAAACCCCTGGGTGTTCTCAAGAGTCTAGCGATCACATTATAGGGGAAAAATGTCAACGTGGAAGTAGAAGTGGTTGATGCTAAACTCAACTACAATATACTTCTTGGCCGCAGCTGGACCCATGCCATGCTATGCGTGCCGTCCACCGTTTTTCGATTCATTAAGTTCCCTCACAAGGGAAAAATTGTCACGGTGGATCAGTTGTCATTTTTCACCTTTACCTCTGAGAACAACGTGCCATACGTGGATCAGATTCCAAATCCCCCGGATAGTGTAGGACCTGGTCTCTTCAAAGACCCAGTCCTCATGGGTATTTTCCCCGCACCACCCCCGCACACCGCTCAAGTCAACATGATGTCCAGGTCCGATGACCCCTGGCTTATTCCTACGCCTGAGCAGGTGTATGAGTTTGGAGAATCGATGCCCTTGACTCCAGTAGATATTAGCTACTGTGAAATCGTTGCCGCATCTGATCCTCCACCTCCTCAGCATGCTCCTTTGAGCATGGCTCTCGACGTCTACTCTCAATCCCCCTGGCTTGGTCAGGAAGATTCACCTAATCCTCTCAAAGAGACTTTTCCTTCTGATGAAGCCATCATTGAAACTATGTCTCTTGAGGAGCTACCTTGGGGCGATGGACATCATCGTTCCTCGTTTATGCCCAGTTTGGGGGCAATGACTGACTGTCTGGAGCGTTATGCTACTCAGGTTCCTACCCCTCCCCTTCAAACGCCCATCTTGACGCACGAGGTTTTTTCGGAGGGTAACCTGGGTAACATTACTCAAACCATTCCAATCAACATCTCCGTTAAACCGGGGATCGTTGAGAATGTTCATGTGGGTGTGACTTGTTCTCCCGATGAGATTCAAGTCTATACTGAGCTTTTTAAGGAATTCAGAGATGTTTTTGCGTGGTCCTACGAGGAAATGCCGGGGATTGATCCCAGTATCGTAGTGCATGAGATTCCAACCTATCCAGGTGCGAAACCCGTGCGCCAACGCTTACGCCCCATGCATCCTCGGAAAGCCGCCGCCATCAAGGCAGAAGTTGAAAACCTTCTGAACGTGGGCTTTATTTATCCCATCCCCCTCACAGAATGGGTGTCTAACATTGTCCTTGTCGATAAAAAGCAGGGTACGATTAGAGTCTGTGTTGATTATCGCGACATCAATCGCGCCTGTCCAAAGGATAATTATCCCACTCCGTTTATAGACCAGATCATCGACGAATGTGCCGGAAGTGAGATCTATTCCTTGATGGACGGTTTCTCAGGATATAATCAGATCAATATTGCACCTGAGGATCAGCACAAGACCACATTCATCTGTCCGTGGGGTACTTTCGCGTATAAAAAACTCCCGTTCGGCTTAAAGAACGCTGGCGCTACTTTTCAGCGTGCGATGTCATACGCTTTTCATGACATTCGCCATATCGTTCAACCGTATCTGGACGACTTGCCAGCTCATTCAGCTAAACGAGAGGACCATCCTGAACATCTCCGCCAGATCTTTCTTCGTTGCAGACGCTACAACATTAGGCTTAATCCGCATAAGTGCGTTTTCGGCGTGGATTCTGGCCGTCTTCTGGGATTCATAGTCTCAAAAGACGGGATTCGCCTTGACCCTTTAAAGGTTGAGGCCATTATTAATCTCCCATCACCCTCCTCCCTGTATCAGTTACAGAGTCTGCAAGGGAAAGCGAATTTTCTTCGGCGCTTTATCCCGAATTATGCCGAGGTGGCCAAAGGATTCACTCGTTTATTAAAGCAGAACGTTCCCTTCTACTGGGACGAAATCGCTCAGCAATCCTTTGAGAAGCTGAAGACGTTGCTTGTCAATGCTCCGTTGCTTCGTCCTCCGAACTACCACCGCGACTTCACTTTATATCTCGCCGCCGCATTTAGCACCATAGCCATGGTCTTGGTGCAGGATGACGATGACGGTAATGAACATGTTGTTTATTATCTGTCACGGAACCTTCTCGATCCGGAAACGCGTTATGCTCATGTCGAGAAGTTGGCATTAGCCGCGGTACACGCTGTGCAGCGCTTTCGCCATTACATCCTTTTGCGTACGATAACAGTGGTTTCAGACTGCAACCCTATGACGTATATTCTCTCTAGACAATTACTGGGGGGCAAGTACTCCAAATGGATTGTTATCCTGCAGGAGTTTGACTTAGAGTTCACTACCGCTAAGTCAACTAAATCACTGGTCTTCGCGGATTTGATATGCTCTCTCCCTACAGACTCTGTTCCCTCACACTCTGAAGACCATATACCGGACGAAACGCTTTTCCTCATCAGTACTCGTGATCCTTGGTACGGTGATATAATTGTGTATCTTCAGACCTCGACATTTCGGTCTGAGTTGGATAAAGCTGCTCGCCGACGAATTCGGCATCAGTCCCAGCCCTACCGTATAGTAGGAGATACCTTATACCGCATTGGAGTAGATTCGGTGCTCCGGCGGTGCCTAACCTTGGAAGAGGCTGAAAAGGTCCTAAATGACTGCCACAGTGGCGCCTGTGGTGGACATATGTCTGGGTATGCTACTGCCCAGAAGATTCTGCGAGCAGGTTATTTCTGGCCTTCCATATTCAAAGACTGTATCACTGCAGTCCGTAAATGTCATGCGTGCCAGATATTTCAGCGCAAGATGCGCGCGCCGCCTTTACCCTTGCATCCCGTTATTACCGTCGGCCCTTTTGCGAAATGGGGCGTGGATTTTATGACGTGTAACCCTCACTCGGCCGGGGGGCATGCGTATATCATTGTCGCCATCGACTACTTCACTAAGTGGGCCGAGGCGATGCCTACACTAGCTGCTGACGGGAAAACGGCTGCTCAATTTATATTCAACCACGTTATTGCATGGTTCGGGGTTCCTCAAGCCATCGTCACTGATCACGGTACTCATTTCCGAGATTATATGATGGCAGAGCTGACTTCAAAGTTGGGCTTGCGTCACGACAGCTCAACACCATATTACCCTCAGGCGAATGGTCAGGTTGAAGCAGTGAACAAGGTTTTGGTCACTATGCTTCAGCGAACAGTTGGTATTCACAAATCCAATTGGAATCTCCAACTGTTCTCAGCTCTCTGGGCATACCGAACATCTGCAAAGAGTGCAACTGGGTTCACACCATTTCAATTGGTGTATGGTATGGAAGCAACTCTTCCGGTTGAATGCGAGATTCCTTCTTTGAAATTAGCTGTGGAACTTCTACCTAATACTTCTGCTGAGGAAGAATGTCTTCTGTATCTGGAACGGTTAGATGAAACCCGTCGTCTGGCTGCTTTGGTTATTGAAGCACAAAAGAAGAGGGTCAAAACTCATTTTGATCAATCTGTTTCCCCTCGTTCCTTTATCGAAGGAGACCTCGTCCTCCTGTACGATCAAGCACATGACAAGCTTGGAGCTGGTAAGTTCCAGCCTATGTGGCATGGGCCCTATATAGTAAAGCGCGTTTTGAAAAATGGGGCCTACGAGCTTATAGATTATGAAGGAGTTCCGTTGGCGCAGCCCAGAAATGGGCTGTACCTTAAAAAGTACTATGCCTGAAGTGATTTCTTGGTGTGGTGTGTGTACATAGGTGTGTGTTTTTGCATTTGTGTGCATGTATGGTGTGGTGTGCCTTGTAAACATCTTTCTGCTGATCGGGTCTTCCTGGTTGTGCAGATGTCTTTTCATCCATTTGTTGGTTTTGCGGATGGTGCCTCCCGCAGTACCAAGAATCTGTCTTCAGCAGCCTGGGTAATCTATGATCCTGCTGGTGAGTTGATCAACCTGCAAGGTGTGTGTCTAGGACGTACTACGAACAACATTGCGGAATATAGTGCTGTGTTAGAATTATTAACTGAGGCAGTTAAGCTTGGTATCCGCGAATTACTCTTATATCTAGATTCGCAGCTTGTAGTGTTACAACTGAATAGACACTATTCGGTAAGAAACCCGTCCATATTACGTCTATATTTGCGTATTCGATTATTGGAAAGGAATTTTGACTACATTACATATCATCATATACCCAGACATTTGAATACATTAACAGATGCAGTAGCAAATTTGGTATTAGACAGACATTTGTGCAATTTGTAAATCATCATCACATGTAAAGAAAGATCCATCCAGAAATAGATATGCATATATATATAGATATCGAAATTTTTACATAGAGTGTGTCACATAAAGTCAAAATATACATAATCGTCTTAAGTACATCCGGAGACGACATGTCTCTCAAAAAATAGGTGTGGTATAAATCCCTAAGAGCTAATCCGCATGGTGCTCATGATAGCATGTGACTGCACGCACTAAGCGTCTCAGGATTCGGTGGATCCGACTTGGAACTCCCACCGTGTGACGCTGGTATGCCATCGGTACGTCCGCCAGCCGACCATAGTCCGGGATCCCTCGGGCAATGCCCTCAAGATTCTGGATCAACTCCTCTCCTCCGGTGCCCTCTCCCTGAGGATCAGGGCCGAGTTGAGTCCTCCGTGAGATTGGAGACATCCCAGCTGGTCTCTCAGGTCCCACATCTGCATACATATATAAAATGTGTTAGGACGAATGTGTATTAACAAAAAAAACATAAAACATAAAAAAATCAAAAACATGAGTCCTTACCCAACTCCTCGTCCCAGTCATCTCCTTCTAGCAGTGGGAGATCTGGGTCTCCGATGAAGTCAGTTTCTGCATAGGGCCAGTCTTCCACGACAATCAGCTGGCGCCGTAACCATCTAAAGAACTCCGGCCTCCAGGACATCTGTTGGCCGCCTCCAGCTCTGGGCATTAATGCTGCCCAGCGAGCCATTCTTGGCTCTCGTGGTATCGGATCTACTACTGAGGCCCCTTGGCCCTGGAAGATTGGTAAGCGTTCCAGAATGAACGATACCAGGATGGAACCATAGCCAAACTGTTTCAGTTTAGCTTGTTTGCATTTTGTGAGCTGCCTCTTCATGTTTATTGTTACTGCTGTAGCCCAGTCAAACAGTAAGGGACTCATGCATTCTGAGGCCAGCAGGAGTTGGGCCTTTGTGGCCTCGTGCGGTGCCTGCGACCCTGCAGCCCACGTGATGGTATGTAGGACAACTCTCAATGCCAGATCAGGGATAGTGTGGATATCCACCTTCTTGCTTCCTGATCCCATTTGTGCTCCTCGGCACACTCGTGCCATCACTTCTTCCATCTTCTCGCCAGATGGTCTGCTTCCAGTCAAGACAGGGATCGGACCTCTGCGAGACAATCCGGTGATAAAATACACATCAGAAACCTCCAGCTCCAATACCTGATCTCGCAACTTGAACACTTGTTCATGTTCATCCCAAATACTGATCAAATACTGGAGGAGCTCGGGCTGAGCTCGTAGACAGGGTGTAAGGAAGAACTTCTTTAGCCCACAGTTTCTAAGGGCATTCATGCAAGCCTCACTTTCTATGGCCTGTTCATCCTCTTCTCCATGTTCTCGTTCTTTCCACTCAATCACCATTTTGCTTGATTTCCTGCATCCACATGGTCATAAACCCTTAATTAGATCTCTGATGGGCTTCAAATTCCATTTAAAATGATTAAAATCTCGAATTTTTAGGCGGAAATTTGGGTTGCGCCGCTGGCGCGATTGTTTTGTGAACAGTCGTGCCACGTGGCACGAGCCATTTCCATAGAGAGGCCCATTGGCGCGGGTCCATGCCCGATACCCGCGCCAATGAGCGCAACCCTAAAATTTCAAAGAGTGGCCACAGAGGGCTAATACATGAGGGAAAACTATTAAAAAATGGATTGAAATGAAGAGCAGGGAAGCGCCTCTTACCTGTCACAGACGAGAATCTGAATGGTCAACCGGATCTGTCGCAATCGCCGTCAGAAGTTTGCACTCCAAAATGGACCACTGCTGCTTTTTACCAAGGTAAATAGTAAATGTAATTTTATTTTTACCATTTTGGCATATTTATAACTTTTTCGACATAGGATGAGTTTTAAAAGTTATTTTTATCAAATATTTGAATATGTTATGTCAAAAATGGGTTTTACGCTTGCTTGGTATGTGCAGTAGCAGGTTTTTGCGACTTTAACGATGGAAACGAGTTGTATTTTATACTTTTTCGGACTCGGTAAATACACGAAAAAGTCACTTTGGAGTCATCTTTCAGCTCTTTTCTGACTCTCTAAACATGAAAAGATTGCCGAGGCCCTTGTCGTTTCGATCTCGTTAAAATGGACATGAATCGACATCTACCCAGTATACGTTTACCCCTTTTTCGGGCTGGGATGGATTGATTACGAAAAAGGAATACCCTAGCCTATCGCGACTAGGAGGTTTTCCCGGATATCGTTTTCTACCTTTTCGGATCTGGGGAACTATTTACGAAAAGGGACCTGTGGAGTTTTCTTTTCCGCTGTCTTTTCAAACTCTCTAAACATGAAAAGACGCCGAGTTCTTCCTTTGTCAAACTCGTTAAACCCTGATGACATCGGATCTAGTCGAAATGACGTTCTCCAAGTTCCTCCTTCCTAGGACTCGTTAAATGCACTAGGATGGATTCGCCCGAAGGGCGGACTTATATTACAAGCATATGCTATCCCCTTCAAGCTTGTTATCAAAAATAATTGGGGTACTCGCCAGAAATGGTGGGGGGAAAATGGAACCATCGTCGTTGTCGTCGGCAGTATGTCGCTCTTGAACATGGCACTTGTCTGCATTCGTGTCGGGTTGGGGACATCTCATCTCGTTTATTCACTTTGCCTCCGTGGGTTTGGATAATCCCTTTTGACCTCTCATCTGCTCATTGCCTCGTCACCATGACCTCTGATCCGTTGATGTCAAATACTGCCAAGTCCACTGTCGTGTCGTTTATATGTTCAAGAGAAGTTGACCTCTGCGAATATCAACCTTCCTCTGATTCTCATACGATCTTGATTCACAACAAAACATCATGTTCCTCTGTCTCGTGTCGATGATGTGGGAAACATTATGGCCCACCTTCGATCAAGATCACTTCCTGTCGACTTCAGCTCATTATCCAGGAAGTTGATCTAGAGACTCCTTTATGGTACCTTGGAGCCTGCATGCCTCAATGGCAGGTTCGTCGCATTCGACGTGAGGTTTTCATCATTGGCCTCCGATCGAGTGATTCTACGGGTGTTCGACGCCAGCTCATTGATTCACATGCCATAGATTGTACCTATAGTACCTTGAGGGCCATTGTCATTATTGGTGGTTCCTCTCGCGTCTGTTAACAACTTTCATCATTGGCTGGTAATCAGACGATGTTCTTGCATGTTCGACTTCAGCTCACATATTCGCATGCTTGAACTTGTACTTTATTTGGGTCAAGATGGAGCGCAAGACCCTGGATTGTGTCTGTTGTAATCCAGGCTGCGATTGTGGATTATTATCATTTTGTACATGACTCACTGATTGGATGGCTGCGACCATACCTGAGTCTATTTATTTGATCCTCACTGGATGGCTGCGCCCATACCCTGGATCCGGATTATAGTGTACTCTGTTTCGGATGGCTGCGCCCATACCGCATATACATCATGTACTTGAGATATCAGTTGTATTCTTCTACGCAGGTTTTCCGACGGCGGGGCTTCAGTTGAACATGTTCTCGTAAAGCATTTCACCCCTCTCTCTCTCGGGCCTCATACTTTAGGGGGCATCTGTTACACAGTAATTTGTCACCGTCCCTACCATTCCCCGTCCCGCACAATGGAGGACCCATTATGTGACCTGTGAGCATTGTCATGCCTTGAAATTATCATCAATGCATCCCTCTAAACATGAGCTTTAATTTCCCTAAAGACATCTCCTTACAAAAAATCATGAAAACATCTCATTTTGCATTGGCGCGGGAAGCCAGTTCATAACTCGCGCCAACGAGGAAAATCCTTCAAAGAGGCCGCGCCAACTGGCGCTCTGTCCCAGAGCAGCAGTCGCGCCAGCCAATTTAAGGAGTGTTTTTTAAATAAAGATTGCAGAAGTTGTGCTCTAACCAACTCAGAAACCATTGCCTATCTTGAGTTGGGAGGTTTGGCCACGGGAGTTCTATGGAAGGGAAGTGGTTTGCCACCTTTCATGGAACCTTCCTTCATGATAGGGCCAATCCCACAATAATAGGGATCCCAAACTCCCTCCTTCCCCATCTATAAAAGCTTGCCTCTTGCCATTGCAAGCTATTCTTGAAGTGCCTAAGCTTTGAATCTCCTAATTCCCAAGAGCCTTTGTGCTGTAAGAGCCCTCTTTCTTCCCTTAAGGCCGACTCAAGTAAGGAGACTATCGTCGAGAGACTCAAGAGAGGTTTTCCCTTTCCCTGGCGAGCTTTGCAAGACGTGAACGACTGGGGACCCTTCCGAAGGAGATCACGGCATCAGAACATTGGTTGTACTCTCTTTCGATTGTTATTTAATGAATGATTATGGTTATGGTTCCACTCTGTTTTCACTTATGTTAATATGAGTTATATCCTTTCTGACTGATATCTAGTTGCGTATTCTGGATTTTATGCTTGTATTCGTGTTGTTTCTTGCATGTGCAGGTGTCCATCCGCGGAGATCGTGGGGGGATCGTGATCTGCCGAGGCTGAGGAACGGGAACGCTCTCTTCTACGGATCATAGCATTGGATTCCAGGTAGGCCTCCATATTTGGTCTTTTATTCGTAACTAGGAACTTGCGCTATAACATTTGATGATTGTTGCTAGACCCCTGCTGGGCCAGTAGGGATCGCCTCTGTCCGCAGAGGGGATTTACCTCCTCAACACCTAGCTGAGACACCATCGTGATGCTCCATCAGAAAATATGAAATAAGGTTCAAGTTGGTAATCCATTGTGACACTCGAGCACGTTTTGTAACAAGTCTTTTGGTCAAATTTTTTTAAAAGTGGTTGGGTTTGTGTATGTTGACTCTAGGGTAGGGCCTGCTTGGCCCTTATGGGTAGAATTTCTTGAGGTAAAGGTAGTTAATGGGGTTACTGAGTTATGTCATGTTCTGTTCCATCAAGATGTATGCCCCCTTGAGAAGGCAATGTTTTACAATGTACGATCCTTTCCACAAGGTTTTGAATTTTCCTATCCCTAGGGCCTCTTTTGCGACATCGTAGCAGAGGAATAGTTCTCCCTCGGTGAATGAGTGAGGGTTGATGTGGTGGTCAAACGGTGCTTTTACCCGTTTATTGTGGGCCTCATTGTGTTTCAGCGATCATCATTAGTTTTCATCAACAAGATCTAGTTGTACTAGACACTATTCTAGAGGTTAGGTATCATTGAAGAGTTCGATGGTGGCATGTGAATTCAGGATCCCGCAGAAATCAATGCAAAAACATAAGGAACCCTGTCCTTTTTCTATAGGAATAAGGTGGGAATCTTGGGACGTGGGGGTGGTTGTGATCTTCTTTCCAATATACTATGATACCCATCGTGTGTGGTGTATTGTGTCTTCTACGTTTGGTCGGGGGAGAATCTCCCTGATGGGAGTTTGTGTGAGCGTAAGGTTGGGTCCCCTGCTAGGATGGTCAATTTTCTGTTGGTGAAAATCATGCCTGGTTCAAAGGTGCCTGAATGTTTCCATGAACACACATGCCTCTAGTTCGTGGTTATGGCCAGTGAAAATGGTGCATGGTACCACTGTGCCAATTTCATGAGAACCAACACTGCTCTTCGTCCCAGATGTGGACACCTGGAAAGTATCTGATGTAGAAGATGAGGTCTTCTACTTCCATTTCCATGTCATTGGCTTGGGTGTATCTAACTATTTTGGGGAGTGTAGACTCAACGCTGCTCTTGTCACTCTTAGCTTGGGGAGATGCTCACATTTAATTGTATGGTGAAAGTGTGAACAAATCCGACAATAAGTACATGTGATTTTCTCTTGGTTTGAGAGAAGTCTCTATGGGGGAGACGAGACTGCATGAAAAATGCTTGTGAGGTTCTTCAGTTCTTTGCACTGACTGACCTGATGGCCAATCAGGTCACATATTTCGCTTGTTATCCTAGGTTTGGCTTGGGTCATGCTTGTATGGTGCGCCATCCTAGTTTTCCCGTTACGCCGATGTGGGTGTGGGGTTGCTGGCCTAGGGTGATGTAATTTAAATATCATTTGAGGATATCATCCTGTTTCTTCTCTATTGTATGAATCATATCAATGAGAGGATGTACTCGCAGGATGAGGTACATTGTAATATCCCAAAACTAGAATTTTCTACAACAATAAGAATACCTTAAGGTATTCCAAAGTTGGAGAACGGAAAGTAATCAACTAATGTAATTTTTTTGAACACATATCCATCATAATAACAATTACAGCAACAAACTATGCACTTATACAGTTCACCAAGTGGGGAAAAGCAGCTATTTTTGCCTCAAAAACGCTATTTTCTGAATATTGAGTTAAAATAGTGGAAAATAACGGTTGTGTCCCTTAGAATGGAAAATATAGGACATTCATGCAAAATATTTTCAGAAACAAATTTTTTTATATTAGTTAAACAGGTCTCCCATGCTCAAGACAGCTTAAAATTGCCAAAACCCCAAGACTGCCAAAATGTCGGAGCAGCTGCACAAGTGACTACATCGTCTAAAGAGAGGTTAACTTATAAAATAGAAAAATATGACTGATAATGTTATTAAAATACTCAATTATGTACAAAATTAGAGATCTAATCTCTTTTACACAAATCCAAGAAGACCCGGCAAGGATTTCTTGACAGAAAAGATATATAAGAGAAGCTGCTACAAAATATGTGGCTGAATAACACTGGATGGCTGAAGCTCTACAATATATGGCTGAACATGAAAATAAATGGCTGTAAATTCTCTATCTATCTTTCCCAAATAAAGGCTGATCTTCCTCTTGGGAAACTAGCTCCTCAAAATGGGGTTTCAACCCCTTCCACTGCACACCCTAAGAAATAACGCAGTTTTCTAAAGAGACTATGTTTTTTCTGAAGTTATATTCTTGGCCCAACACTAGGTAGTGGAAAATTCAGATCATAAACTCCCTCTTAGATTTCTTGAACAATATCTCTAAGGAAGAGTAGGGAATCCCCACCCGGGCAAACCCTTGCACTAAGCAATACAAAAACTTAGCTAAACAACTAAGTATGCAGGAATTCTAAGTAGACCTCATGAAAATATAATCTCCAATATTTCCATATTCTTGCCATCTCCTTCATTATATAATTGATGAGCTTCCTTACCAAGGGTCCCACCCACTATGAGGTTACTTCCATGCAAAAGCTCCTCCACAAAAACTGCGCTGTCCAACAAGATGGTTCAATGCATCTAGACAGTTTTTTTGACTTTTTCAACCTTGAATGATTCTTCATGCCTTGTCCCTTTTCACACTCAAGGTGCCTTCATTTTATCTAGCTGGATTTGATCCCTATTCACATTGAGCTGGCTTTATTTAGAATCCACTTCTTTGAGAATAATTTATGTTGACTTGGTCAAAATTGACCTTGCCCACATATTTTAGACCTTTTTCACACATGTGGATGTTTGAACTAGTTATTACATGATCCCCTTTCACACTAGGAGGGATTTTTATTCATACTTGAGAAAATTATGAGCCTCCTTGCTCAATTATTCATGCATCTAGATTCCAAAAGAAAATTTTAATATTCCTATTAGCTGAAGCTAAATTAGGAATATTACATTCTCCCCCTCCCAAATGTTTCTTTTCCTCAAGAAACTGCAAGGGTGCTGCAAAATCTCCCCTCTTCTTCTTGTGGCCCCCTCATCCGATAGTCTCCTCCATTGCTTTAGAATTTCTGCAAAAATTCCATCTCCCAATGGATCCTCCCAGGTGTGCAATTTGGCCTTCGGTTAATAAACACAATGGCTCTCATCATGAAAGAATGGAAGGTTTTGTGGAAAACTTATTGCTGATCCATGGCCTTCTCAAGAAATAAGTGATGAAAATCATGGGGAATTTCATCATCAATGGAGGTCTCCCTCCTCCATGCTATCATCCAAATGAAATGAATCACCATCCAACGTGGTAATTCATAGAAAAGCTCCTCCCAATTTCTCATGAGAGGCATGCCCCAAGTGCTCCAACAAAACATATGGTCCACATCATAAAGAAACAAGTGATAGGCAATGGTGGCCATACAATTTCTCATTCTCCCCTTGCAACATGTAGTGCAGAAAAAGTAGGGACTTTCTTCCCCCAAAGACACATCCAACAAGTGTGCCTTTCCCCCAACCATGCCCCCAACAAAGATAAGAACATCTTCAGCATGTGGGATCATAAGTAAGATCATGCTAGCTGCCATATACAATAAGGGAGAAGGACAATGGTCCCTCATCTGCAACCAACGCAGTTTTCCTCCTAACTGCCATAGGATATGATATGGCAAGCATTCTCCCCAACACTTGCTTGCTACCCCATCCTTCTTGCATGCTTGGAGGAGGTGTATGATGATTGCTGTTAAGGAACCACACCATGAAGAGTACATCATCTCTCCAACATATCCCAAAGAATGGCCAACATCACCATTGTTCATGGCCCAAAGTGGCTCATGAAGCCCTTCAACAAAAGTGCCCCCTCTTGGAGCCAAGACCTACATATGAGTGTTAAGAAAATGCAAGTATATAATAATTACATCATGAGGTTCAACAATACAATTTTTATCATACACTTGTTTAAAATCAACAAGGTAGCTCATGGATGAGCTCCCTCTCACACTCAATGAATAACGAGGTGATAATGATAACTCTTCCCAAGAGCTATGTTCCTCCTCAACCAACAAATGATTCATGAACTTACTCATATGAGAGTGCATCTCCTCTTTGAAATCTTCCCACATGAATCCATCTAAGATAGTATGACATGTTTTAATGAAACTAGTGGGATTTGAAAGCAAGACCTCATAAGTTGTATCAAGTAGTTTATCCTTGAGGTTGGAATCTTTGGTTAAGTAGATCTGATTATGAACATAAATGATTCCATTAACTACCTCATGCTCTTCATCCATTTCTTTCCCATCAAGGACCTTACATGTGAATAGGCCCTTAGAATATTCCATCAAGAGTTGGGACTCCCAATAAGGGTCTAGGCTTCCCAACATTGACAGCGTTGTAGAAGTAGGAATTGATGAATTTGTCACATGATGGCTCTCCCCCTTGACATGCTTGATGTCAAAGTCACATGTTGGAGTATTCCCAACTTTACTTTGTTTCCCTTCTTGCAGCTGATCTTGCTCAAGGCAAGATTGAAGTTTAGGAGAGTCACCCTTCCTTTGAAAGGTTCTTTTTCTCAAAAACTTCCACCTTTTTTCTCCTGCATACAAAAATGAAATTATATTTTTGTTATTTTTAGAAATATTCATTATATATTGGAGTATCATTTTCTGCCCCAAAGCTATGGAGTAGCCCTTTGATACTATGTTCATATCAACCCTAATTTCTGAATATATTCCCTCCAACACAAATAGATGAATGGAAGAAAACAAGGTCAATTTCAGAAATTTTCCTAGCCTCCCATCAATGGTTTGCAGCACTGCAGTGGCTCCTTCCAAAGTTCCCTCTTTAAAAAAATATGTTTTTTTTCATATAGTTGAGAGAACACTTTAGTTTCCCTCCAATCAGGAGGTTTTCTTGTTGAAATGCCTCCTTGCAAAGAGGCATCAAGGCATAGAGTAGGATGTGAATGTAGGTGGACATATTTGCCCCTACCTTTTGCATGGGTCCTCTTGCCTTCTTTGTTATTTCAAGATCTGAAATAGAGAAGGTTTCATGCTCTTTATATGATGATGCCATTCCTCCTCTTTTCCTCCTCCTATCTTCAAGATCCCATCACTTGGCAATGAAAGTATATGTTGCTCATGTGTTATGCCAAGAGCTCTATGTGTGAGACCTTTTGTAACTCCTTGAAAAAGTGAAAGAGTTTCTTTTCTTGGAGAAAGTGCTCCATCCTCTTCTCCATGAGGTGCTTGAGGTTCCCTTGTCATGACTACGTTATTCTCCCCTGCCTTCCCTTTCTCCTCTTCAATAGTTGAAGTTGCCTTATCTTCAACAAGAGACCTCAAATCTTGGTCTTCTTTTGAAGAAGGAATATTCATGTCTTTCCTTTGAGAAGAAATCCCTTCATCCAAAGGAGATCTTTCCCTTGAAAAAGCATCAAGAAAGCTCACCTCTTCTTCATTGGTTTTCAGAAATGGAGTTGGATAGATATACCCTCCCAACTCATGAAAAAATTTTGTTTGATGTGGTTTAATAGTTGCAATAGAAGATGTTTCACATGAAGTATCATCAAACCTCTCTACTAATATTTCAATGAAATTTTCATAAGTATATGTATTTTCATTCTTTAAGGAAAATTATTCAAACAACCACCAAGCATAGGCCTTACCCTAGAAATGCAGTGTTGCTACTTTGATGGCCTCAAATTCTGAAACTTGATGTTGGTGCACAAAGGTGTCTAGCTCCTTCACCCAAGCCATAGCTAGACATAGAGGGGATCCATCAAAAGTGGATAGAAAGAATCTACCCTCACCCTGCTCCTTTCTCCTTGTGCTCTTTTCCTCCTTCATTTGGCAAAACCCTTGGAAGTTCAAGTGATCTTTGAACTCCTCGAATTGATCTTCATATTCCCGCAAATAATCACCAAGAGTTTCTCTCTTTGGCACATCTCCTTTTCTCCTCTTCATGAAGAAATTGCTGATAGAACATGGTAGATATGATGATATGGCTGAGTGATCATATCCAAAAGATGAGGACTTAGAATCTTCCTCCTGTACAAATTTTTTTGAGGGATCTTCATGTGTTTCCCTCCTCATTTCTTTGATGCCCTTGCTTTTTCCCTACATAATTGTCAAGAGAAGTTTTGAGAACCTCCTTTCTCTAGAAAAAAAGGGTTTTATTTGATTTATTTTTCAAATCTCCTCCTCCCCATGAGAAGACTCCATAATTCTTGGGCTCACAGGCTGAGCCAAGATTTTTTCTCCGATACCACTATAATATCCCAAAACTGGAATTTTCTACGACAATATGAATACCTTAAGGTATTACAAAGTTGGAGAACAAAAAGTAATAAACTCATGTAATGTGTTTGAACACATATCCATCATAATAACAATCACAGCAACAAAATATGCACTTATACAGTTCACCAAGTGGGGAAAAGCAGCTATTTTTGCCTCAAAAATGTTATTTTTTTAATATTGAGTTAAAAAAGTGGAAAATAACGGTTGTGTCCCTTAGAAAGGAAAATATAGGACATGCATGAAAATATTTTCAGAAACAAATTCCTTTAGCTTAGTTAAACAGGTCTCCCATGCTCAAGACAGCTTAAAATTGCCAAAACCCCAAGACTGTCAAAATGTTGGAGCAGTTGCACAAGTGACTGCGCAGTCTAAAGGGAGGTTAACTTAGAAAATAGAGAAATATGACTGAAAATTTTATTAAAATACTTAATTATGTACAAAATCAGAGATCTAATCTCTTTTACACAAATCCAAGAAGACCTGACAAGGATTTCTTGATGGAAAAGATATACAAGAGAAGATGCTGCAAAATCTGTGGCTGAATAAAGCTAGATGGATAAAGCTCTACAATATATGGCTGAACATGCAAAGAAATGGCTGTAAATTCTCCCTCTAGCTTTCCCAAAGAAAGGTTGATCTTCCTCTTGGGAAACTGGCTCCTCAAAATGGGGTTTCAACCCCTTCCACTGCACACCTTAAGAAATAACACAGTTTTCTGAAGGGACTGTGTTTTTTCTGAACGTAGATGCTTGGCCCAACACCAGGTAGTGGAAAATTAAGATCAGAAACACCCTATTATATTTCTTGAACAAGATATCCAAGGAAGAGTAGGGAATTCCCACCCAGGAAAACCCTTGCACTAAGCAATACAACAACTTAGCTAAACAACTAAGTATGCAGGAAGTATAAGAAGACCTCATGAAAATATAATCTCCAATATTTCCATATGCTTTCCATCTCCTTCATTATATAATTGATGATCTTCCTTACCAAGGGTCCCACCCACTATGAGGTTGCTTCCATGCAAAGGCTCCTCCACAAAAACTGCGCTGTCCAACAAGATGGTTCAATGCATCTAGACAGTTTTGTTGACTTGGTCAACCTACAATGATTCTTCATGCCTTGTCCCTTTTCACACTCAAGGTGCCTTCATTTTATCTAGTTGGATTTGATCCCTATTCACATTGAGCTGCCTTTATTTAGAATCCACTTCTTTGAGAGTAATTTATGTTGACTTGGTCAAACTTGACCTTGCCCACATAGTTTAGACCTTGTTCACACATGTGGATGTTTGAACTAGTTATTACATGATCCTTGTTCATACTAGGAGGGATTTTTATTCATACTTGAGCAAATTATGAGCCTCCTTGCTCAATTATTCATGCATCTAGATTCCAAAAGCAAACTTTAATATTCCTATTAGCTGAAGCTAAATTAGGAATATTACATACACCATTGTCCACGGTGATTTCCTTGACATACTGGGAAAAATACCCTAGATATGGGAGTCCCATCGTGCTCAATTTGTGGTCTAGTGGGGTACCAGCGTCCTAACGCTGCTAAATCAAGGCAAGCGACGACCACATGGTTGCGCATTTTACATAACGCGCATTTTGGTATTTTTTGTAGAGAGTGGTTTGGGGTAACTAACGAGTCCCTGATTGGCCGCTTTTCAGCTAATAGAAAGAGGATGGACCGACTCATCACATCTTCTTGGGTTGTCGAGCTATTCATGGATTCTGATTCTGTGCCCTATTCTTGGGAGAGGCAGACTATGGTTGGTCACATACAATCTAGTGTTGCGCGAAATCTAGGTATTTAGTGACAACGATGCATTTGGTGATTGTCACCACATATCCGACATGAATACTGGATATCCATGTTATTGTGATATACTATATGAACTGGATACCATCGATGGAAAATTTCTAGAGTTGGGAAATCAATGATGAAATTATCAAGCTCATCGCAGATTACACAACTCTCGATGCGAGGAGGGGGCATGAATAGAAGTCTTTCTGGTGACTATCGTTCCTCCTGTAGGTACAGGATGGTACGAGGTTCATCTCCATATGACTGGGTGGAGGGATCCTCTTGATAGGATCACTCGATGGCATGTAAGGTGTCCCTATATCATGGGATTTCTGGGCAATGATGGGTATAGTGACCATAATGGCTACAGATAGTGGATGTGTGATTGGTACGCAATAATTTTCCTTTACCTTTGGTTGCACGTTCCTTTTTTCAGGAACGTGGTGTCGCGATGTCTGCCTCAGAGCCAAGGATAGGTTTTAGTTCGTCCAATTCTGGGAAAATGTGGGTAGGGTGTTCTACTACCTCACAGATGGCACAACCTGATGATTCCCGATGTGTGGTGGAAGTCTCCAACTTATTTCCTCTTCTCTCGGTTTTCTTAGCCATAATAATTGGTTTTGCAATGGGAATTTCCTTGGCAGAGATGTTTTCGATATTTTCCTGAACTGGTAGGGCCTCCTCGGGACTGAGGGCCCTTAACCCTGTGGCAGTGATGTGTGTGGCTCCTGTACCAGGAGGGGGGATGAGGTACCAAACTACTATTGTGAAAGATATGTTTGGTAACACCACCATTCTCCTTGTTATATGGTTGGCACGGTTGGCACGGTTGTAGGGATGTTTTCGATAGTTTCCTAAACTGCAGTCCCTGGTTTGTAAATGGCTACCAGGGGGAGCTCTTTCGTCAGCATGTATATCTGCGTACTAGGTCCCCAGAGATGGAGGATAGGGTCCTCCATGCTAATGGTGATATGACAATGCCCTACGGGTCAAATTTTGTGGACGCATGTGATGACTTTGGTAGCCGGGTTGCGGTATGTTTTGGGTAGAATCATATGTGTAACCTAGGTTTTGAACGTTGATGCCTGCGTAAATTTGGGTCAATGACCCAATTAAACTATTTGTAGAGTTCGACGTGCCTGGAAATTCTTTGTAAGTTTGCAAGTGCGGGGCGTTCGACAGGATATTGTAAATATACCCTGACTCTATATAGATCATCTCGAGCTATTGGGCCTTACTAATGGCGTCCTCTTCAGATATGGGATTTTTTTGTGCCACATCCTTTGAAATCTTTGCAGTAATAATTTTTGGGAACATGTCTAATAGAACTTGATCATTGAGTTTGGCTTTTGACAAACTAAGACGACGACGCCATTCGTGGAGATGGTCTGACATATGGACAGCGGGGGTTTGCTTAAAGTGTGTCAGTAATTCCATTCTGGAATCATGGTGGATGGGTAGCTAAAAATAGGCCAGGAATGCAGTGGCGAGGGCATTAAAGGTTCCATGTGTAGCAGAGGGTTTCTCCACATACCATTTCGCTGCTACTCCGGTTAGAGTGCGTCGAAACAGTCTCAGTCGAATAGTATCATCAACGATGTTGTTCGACGAACACCACAGGTGGAAAGTCATAACATGATTTCCTTGGTCTTCCACATTCTTTCCTTCGAACTTTGGAATGTCCGATGGGAGCTTGCGTTAGCGTAAGGTTGGGTCCCTTGCTAGGATGGTCAATTTTCTATTGGTGAAAATCGTGCCTAGTGCAGAGGTGCCTGAATGTTTCCATTAACGTGCATGCCTCTGGTTCGTGGTTATGGCCAGTGAAAATGGTGCATGGTACCACTATGCCAACTGAGTAGATTGTGTGAGAACCAACACTACTCTTCATCCTGAATGTGGATGCTTGGAAAAGATCTGATGTAGAAGATGAGGTCTTCTTCTTCCATTTCCGTGTCGTTGGCTTGGGTGTATCTAACTCTTTTGGGGAGTATAGACTCAATGTTGCTCTTGCCGCTCTTAGCTTGGGACGATGCTCACATTTAATTGTATGGTGAATGTGTGAAAAAATTTGGCAATAAGTACGCATGATTTTCTCTTGGTTGGAGAGAAGTCTCTGTGGGGGAGAAAAGACTATGCAAAAAATTCTTGCGAATTGCTTTAGTTCTTTGCACTGATTGACCCGGTGGCCAATCAGGTCGCATAGTCTGCATGCTACCCTAGGTTTGGCCTGGGTCATGCTTGGTTGGTGCGCCATCCTATTTTTCCCATTGCGCCAATGTGGGTGTGGGGTTGCTGGCCTGGGGGTGATGTACTTTCTATATCATTTGAGGATATCATCCTGTTTCTTCTATATTGTATGAATCATATCAATGAGAGGACGTACTCGCGGGACATAGGTATACTACTGTCCACAGTGATTTCCTTGACATTCTGGGAAAAATAGCCTAGATATGGGGGTCCCATCATGCTCAGTTTGTCGTCTGGCAGGGTACCAGAGTTGTAACGCTGCTAAATCAGGGCAAGTGGCGACCACATGGTTGGGCATTTTACATAACATGAATTTTGGTATTTTCTGTAGAGAATGGTTTGGGGTAACTAAGGGTTCCCTGATTGGTGACTTTTTAGCTGACAGAAAGAGGATGGATCGACTCGTCACATCTTCTTGGGTTTTCGAGCTATTCATGGATTCTGAGTTTGTGCCATCTTCTTGGTAGAGGAGGACTATGGTTGATCGCATACAAGCTAGTGATGCGTGAAATCTGGGTATGTAGTGACAACGACACACTGGGTGATTGTCACCACATATCTGACATGAATACTGGATGTCTATGTTATTGAGATATACTATATGAACAGGATACCATCAATGGAACATTTCCAGAGTTGGGAAATCAATGATGAAATGAACAAGCTCATCGCAGAGTGCACAACTCTCGATGCGAGGAGGGGATGGGACTGGAAGTCTTTCTAGTGACTATCGTTTCTCCTACAGTTACAAGATGGTATGAGGTTCATCTCCAGATGACTATGTGGAGGGATCCTCTTGATAGGATCGCTCGATGGCGTGTAAGGTGTCCCTATTTTTTGGGATTTCTGGCCAATGATGGGTATAGTGACCATAATGGCTGTAGATAGCACATGCATGATTGGTACATAGTACTTTTCCTTTACCTTTGGTGGCAGGTTCCTTTTTTCAGGAACGTGGTGTCGTGATGTCTGCCTCAGAGACAAGGAGAGGTTTTAGTTCGTCCATTGCTGGGCAGATGTGGGTAGGGTGTCCTACTACCTCACATATGGCACAACCTAGTGGTTCTCATTGTGTGGTAGGAGTCTCCAGCTTCTTTCCTCTTCTCTCATTTTTCTTAGCCATAATCATCGGTTTTGCAATGGGAATTTCCTTTGTAGGGATGTTTTCGATAGTTTCCTAAACTAGTGTGGCCTCCTCGAGTCTAAGGGGATTTAATCCTATGGCGGTGATGTGTGTGGCTCATGTCCCAGGAGGGGGGACGAGGTACCAAACTGGTATTGCGAAAGATATGTTTGGTAACACCACCATTTCCAAAACCTATTGGGATATGAAACCAAATGGGGGATAGAGGAAAGGGGTTTGGGAAGCGACATAAGCTAGAGAGGCTGTCGTGGTTGAGGACTCAGTGTCATTACTACTCTTTTCCATTTCCTGGCTAGCTTCATTGCTTGATGGTGACATCATGCACACTGGAGCTCCTGTGACATCAGGTGATGACTCACGTATGACAGGTGGATCTCCTAGGATGGACAACTGTTTGAACTAGCTGGGGCCATATTCTTGGTTCCGTGAAAGTGCATCTGCAGATGTATCTACATAGGGTAAAATGACATCGGTATTTTTTAGGGGTTGATTTTCACTATGCGTCAATTGGTCTACAATAATTATGCGGTCCTCATGGGGGAACATCATAGTTTGGAAGACATAGGAGGCGATGATTGAGATGTTGTACATATATGTAATATCCCAAAATGGGACTGCTAAGCAAGGCATGCATAAAAAATGAATTTTTCATAATTATATGCTATAGGAAATGAAATCAACACTTGGATTCCCTATATATGACAGTATACAACCTAAATCCAAGATTAGATCAGAAACAAATCAAACTAGGTGAGGGAAACAAACCTCCCACACCTAGTATAGCCAGAAAAGGAAAAAACCCAAAACTACTGCAACATGAAATTACTACATAAAGAGACAACACAATATAATGAGGGTTTGTGCACATGAATAGAAGAGAAAAAATAGATCTAAGATTATATTAAAAAATATGGCTCAAGAACATAGATCTAGTCTCCTTGTTACAAAATCTAGAGAACCCGGGAAGGGGTTTCTAGGAATGCACCCAAATACAAATGGTGATCTTTAGCAATAAGACTGAATAATCACTGCAACTAAAGTACATGAGTATATAATGCTGAAATAATGTAGATCTGATGTAGATCTGGTCAAATTTCTTCCCCCATGAAAGGATGAACTCTCAATCACAGGAAAACTCTTAAAAAGAACCACAGGATCAACTGCAGAAGTTGCCCTCCAGAAATAACACAATTCCAGAATGGAATAATGTTGTAGGTGATGGAAGTATGTTGGCCTGCTACCAAAGATCTGAAATCAACACAAGAACCCTCAAAACTGATCCTCCAATAGAAGGAAGCCTCCCTCCTATCCAAAACCAACTCAGAAATGGGTTTCTCAACCCTCCACTGCAAAACCCTGCAACTCAACACAACCTCCTGCAGAAACTGCGTTGAAACTGAAGACTGGAGCTTGGAACCAATTCTAGATGTGTGGAATGATAGATCAGGTCTCTCCCAAGAGCTACTCAAAGGGAAGAGAAGGAATTCCTAAACAAGAAAACCTTAGTGCTAAACAACGCCAGCAATCTTAGTTAAACAACTAAAGAGAGCAAAGTCTAAGCAGACACATCAAAATATAATTCATAAGCTAACCTCAAATGGTTGCCATCCTCTTCCTTATAAACTAAGTGAACCTTATAACCTTCAATCCCACTCATTAGGGTTTCCACCATCACATAATCAATTTCCCTCCAAAACTGTGTTGTACCTTCATTAAAGCCACTCCTCCATGACAACGTAGTTTAATTTAGTCAATCTTGAGTGAATCAATCTTGACCGGATCAACCTTGAATAGATCTTCATGCATTGTCCCTTTTTACACCTAAGGGGCTTCAATCCAGCTCTCATATAGTTGTCTAAACTGATCCTCATTCATATTGAGTTGTTCTTATTGATGATCCACTCCTCCTACATTTATGTTGTTGACTTGGTCAAACTTGACTTTGTCCACACGAAAATGTCCCTTTTCACACATGAGGGTGTGAAATCCATCCATAATAATGATCCCTTCTCACATCATAAGGGATTTTATTCCTATTTCTGAAATATATGGGCCTCCTTACCCATTTATTCATATCCTAAGTGAAATAAGCAAAATTCAATATTCCAATTAGTTCATGCTAAATTTGGAATATTACAGTCCTCCCCTCCCAAATGTTGCTTGTCCTCAAGCAACTACAAGGATAGAACTGAAGATCCTCCTCTTCTTCCCCTGTAGCATCCTCATATGATAAAATCCTCCAAGGATCAAGATGTTGTCTGTAATGTTCCCAATTTTTCCTTCAATAAATTGGAACATTAGATTTTGATAATTTCACTTATAAGTTGAATAATTGAGTTATGAGGCCCAAAGAAAATAAAAACATAGATAAAATCCATCTACTATGAAAAGGGATCATCCATGGAACTAGATTTCACACCCTCATGTGTGAAATAAGACTTTTGCAAAGAGGCTTGGTTAAGTTTGACCAAGTCAAGCAGCGCAAGGTATGAGGTGGAAAGCACTACATGGGATAGCATAGAGATAGAGGAGGGAATATTCCTTTATGGAGGAAAACCTAATGGATGGGGCCCGTGGAGAGAGAGCTTTCACTTGCTATATATGGAGAGGAGGAGAACCATTGTGAGGCATGCTATGGATTATTGATTTCATTGTCTATGCAGAAAATTGAGAATTCTTTGCTGCTTAGCAAGAATTGCTGGGGAATTCTTGTTTAGGATTTCTTCACCTTCTTGAAAGGAATCATGAAGGGTTGTTCTTCATTCTCCACACTCCTTGGCTCAAGGCCAAAGAATCCTCCTCCAGGACAGCGTTATTGTTGCAGCATCATAATTCTGTGTTGCAGGGTGTTGCAGTGGAGACTCCAAAACACCTCTTCCATCTCTTGTTTTTCAGAGAGAGAGTCTTTCCTTTCTTTGGGAGATCATATTGGAAGCTTGGGAGCTAATTTGTAGATCTTGGCACATGGCCATAGTGTTCTATTCCACCCACTGCGCAGTCCCTCTTAGTGACTGCGTTATTTTCCTGGAGTATATGCAGTGAGGGTTTGCAGATTGATTGGAGGGTAAGATCTCAAGTGTAGGGATAAAACTTCCACTTAGGAGATCCATTAGAGGAGGTTTACTTCAGATCATTCATCATATTCAGCCTTCTCTATGTATTTCTAGTTTCTAAGTTGCAGCAGCTGCCCAGCAACTCTGGCATTTTTTCCATTTTGTATATTTCAGCCAATCCCTTGGAGGATTGATGTATTATTGCATCTAAGGGTTAGAGCTTTTCTCCCCTATTTTATTTGAGCCATATCTTTTCATATCTTTTTTTTATTATGTAATATGGAGCAGTACCTCTTATAAACTGTGTTCACATAGCCTGAGTTTATGCAGAAATAGCAGTGTTTCTTCATTTTCATGTACATGTCTTATTGAGGCTTTCATTTCCTTTCTTGAGTGGATCTTTCCTCAAGAACTTGTACTCTTTTGATGCTATAAAATTATCTGATGGCTATTCATATCTTCATATGCTCATGGTTGTAAAATAACGTTGTCTTTCCATTTCTTTCTCAAGAACTGTTGCAGTCCCTCAATGGGCACTTTCTGAGGACATATAGTAGTGGGAGATATGTTTAACCACTCTAGAAGGACTTATTTGGACCCTCCTCTTGGATTTAGGTCTTAGATGCATTGATCTAAGGGATCCAAGTCCTGGTTTCAATTCCTGTAGTAGCCATTACTGGAAAATTCGTTTTCTAGTCATGCCTTGCTAGCTATCTCGAATTGGGAACATTACAATGGTATCAAAGCTGATTTATTGGCTCAGCCTATGAGTCTAAGCCCAAGAATATCAGAATGTTGAAGAATATGAGAATTCTCTCATCAGTATTCAGATCCAGAGAGAACCTCTCCAAGGAGGTCAAGAACAATGAAGAAATAGAAGAGGAAGGACCATGCACTTCCTATTCTCATCAAGAAGAAGACATTGAGCATGAAGGACACTTGGATTATCAGATTCTAAGTGATTACCTTTTTGAGTACAGATCTCAACCTAGAGCCTTCAAGGAGACTCTGTATTTCCCTCATTTCATCCAGTTGAAGGAAGAGAAGAGACCCTGCAGCAAAAGAGAAATCAAAGGCAATAGATTTCTGTTGTCTACCTTTGACGGGTCATCTACAACAAGAACTTGTGTGAGAAATCTGGAAGCCTTTTTCCTGCTACATCCTATAGTAGAGGAAGAAGCTGTTGAAATATTAGCGTTGCACATGGAGGGTGAAGCCTATGTTTGGTAGTTCAGCTACTTGAGCAATGCAAGGGTGAAAACTTTTGCAAGGTTCACTCAAAGGTTGATTCAAACCTTTAATGGAGAAGGAACAAAGGAGGAGAAGCTCACACCACTTGAGGAGCTTTTTCCTAATGCTGTCACAATCATGGAGGAGCAGCTACATGCATCAATATCTAGGGCAGCCAACACTGTGGAGGAAGGAACTCTTGCAGCCCTACAAGAAGTTCCCAAACATCATCAAGGTATGAAAATATTTCCACATTCTATTGTTGCAAAAAATTCTTTTGATCAATGTGGAGATTTACTTTTGCATGACCAAGGGTCAAATCACACTGCTACCATAGATTAGCTTGGTTGCACTATGCTGTGAAACATGGAAACATTCAAGGAAAAATAAAACCATCATTCTCATGACCCATTGTTGGATTGTAAATCAAACTTGAGGTTGGGGTTTGAAGACTTGAAGGAAGATGGTAGACATCTTAGAGTAAGAAACCCTTTCTCCTTTCAAGATGACACTTTCTCAATGAGCTCCTCTCAGCTCAAAGAGGAACTTCTACTTTCAGAAAATCCAAGACCTCATTGGTTTTGGAGGAATATTGTTGAGAGGGAGGTCTCAAGGAGAGATCCCATTAAAGGTTCACTTCAACACACCATGGAGTGCAATGATTTTCTTCTTTTTTCATAGGAGTAGATAGAAGATGGAGGACATCTTCGGATGGATAACATCTCTCATGCTTGTGTTGGACATTCATTGAGCCATACACATCATGATGGGAGGTTTTTTCCTACCACCTATTTGGGTCCTCATAGGGTCTCATTGATCCTTGAGAATATTACATTTCAAAATCCCAAGGAGTGCAAAGATAGAGATTTGGTTTGGGAGGATGGTAGCCCTCATGGGAGGAGTACCAAGATGAAGAGAAGGAGAAAACATCCACAAGTGATTTAATGGATGTGGTTGGTGAGCAAGGAGTTTGGAGGAGACTTGCAAATTTATGATACCGAGCAGTAGGAGGCTTGGCTACGCTGGTTACTCTTGAAAGAGTTTGGCCATCACTTGGCATACACTCTTCCTAAGAGTAGGAGGAAGGAGGAAAGATGGAAGGGTACTTGCATCATTGGGAAGCATAGAGTATGGATGCATGGTTTTGATGTGATACTCATATAATTCATTGTGTCTTCATCAAATGAGTTGTATGATGGAAGTATGGGGAGGAAGCAAAATATTTTTTTGCTTTGATTGTTCTTGGGAGAGCAAGGGAAGGTTTTCTCTCACACTTTGCATGATGTTGTAGGAGGAGGAGCTGGCATTATATCCTTGGCTTTTGATGATAGAGAGATACTTCCATTTTTGGAGGAACTTATTATGTATTGCAGCATTACTAGAGGAGTCTTTAACAAGGAGCATGTCAAAGAACAGATTTTTGTATTGACAGGGGCTTATTTGCATGAGCTCACAGTGCTGTCACTTTGGAGCAGAGGCTTATGGATGGAGTGTTCATAGAATCACTTCAAATTGGATGCACTTGGTGATCAAGGAGGAGGTGATGATGATAGAGTGGTGGATAGATACATCTATCACTATGGCATATTCTTCTTGACTTGGGTTTCCAAACATGAGGAAGGCTATCTTCTTGCAGCATATGGACCATTCTTCTTCATAGTATGCCAAAACACTATGGAGGACTCACTCATGGATCCATGTATCATCTTACTTCCGGCATATGGTGAGAATTTTTTTTTTACAATCACTGATTTGCATACTCTTACCATTACCATGCAGTGCATTGCTCTACAAGGGGGCAAGCTTGTCACATTGCTCCATGATCATTGTTGGGCCAATCTATATGATGGAGGCAGCCATCTCTTATGTGGCCGTGGGAAAATTTTTTATCATCACATGTATGTTTAGTTTTTTCACTCTAACATGTACCATATGAGGACATGCAAGATTAACCATGTAAAAAGAAACATTTTGCCTTGTACTTTTCTCAAGCAGCAACTTGTAAAAATACGTTGTACACACTGAAATTGTTGGTATCTTCAAGCACCACATGAAGCCATAAGTATTTCCTTCATTATTGTACTAATCATGTCTTCATTTGCTGATATTGTTTCTATCATTTTTGGAAGCATGATTATGAGGTTGACACATGAGTTGGATGTGTCCTTGAGGGAAGAAAATTCCCATTTTTTCTGCACTACATGTTCTGATGGGAGCATCAGAAGGGAGATGGCCACCATAGCTACATATTTGTTCTCTTTTGAGGTGGGACATGAGATATATATTCATCCATTGTATAATCATGGGTAAGTATTTGATCATGTATTGTTGATGCATTCAACCATTTACTATTCATTAGTAGATGTGATGGATTTTGAGATTGCAGTGGATGAAACTGTGCTATATCCTTCTGAGATATTGTTTGTATCATGTATCATCATGTAAAACTTGCAGAAAAATTCTCATTGGGATAATCTATGATGACCACGTCATATTCATCATGGATGGATTGTTTTGGGCCAGCTTTTTCTTCAATTATGGAGGAGAACTCTTTGAAGGATTTTTCTTCACTTTGCCATTTGAGGGCAATACTTTTGCAGCCTAGGATCAGCACATGCTCTACACTCATCATGAGTGGAGATAAGGACAACTTGGGGTAGGCTATGATACTTACCATGTTCAAATTTTTAGCCCACCTTCATTTCTAGAGCTTGAGGTGGAAGGATATTTTCAGGAGTTGCCTTGTTGGGAGGTGGCTCATTTTGCTTGGTTGATTGCTTGGGGATGGAGAATTCATTTGGGGAAGATGTTTTCCCAACACTTTTTAGTCTCCATGCCTTGGGGGAAACTTCCCAGTTCTATCCTTGTAGTTGCTTATGTACAAGCAACATTTGGGAGGGGAGGACTGTAATGTTCCCAATTTTCCTTCAATAAATTGGAACATTAGATTTTGATAATTTCACTTATAAGTTGAATAATTGAGTTAGGAGGCCCAAAGACAATAAAAACATAGATAAAATCCCTCTATTATGAAAATTGATCAGCCATGGAACTAGATTTCACACCCTCATTTGTGAAAGGAGACTTTTGCAAAGAGGCTTGGTTAAGTTTGACCAAGTCAAACAGCGCAGGGTATGAGGTGGAAAGCACTAGATGGGACAGTGCAAAGATAGAGGAGGGAATATTAATTTGTGGAGGAAAACCTAATGGATGGGGCCCATGGAGAGGAGGAGAGCCATTGTGAGGCATGCTATGGATTATTGATTTCATTGTCTATGTAGACAATTTAGCATTCTTTGCTGCTTAGAAATAATTTCCAGGGAATTCCTGTTTATGATTTCTTCACCTTCTTGAGAGGAATCTTGAAGGGTTGTTCTTCATTCTCCACACTCCTTGGCTCAAGGCCAAATCATCCTCCTCCAGGATAGCGTTGTTGCTGTAGTAGCATAATTATGTGTTGCATGGTGTTGCAGTGGAGACTCCACAACACCTCTTCCATCTCTTGTTTTTCAGAGAGAGAGTATTTCCTTTCTTTGGGAGATCATATTGGAAGCTTCGGAGCTAATTTTCAGATCTTGGCACTTGGCCATAGTGTTCTATTCCACCCACTGCGTAGTCCCTCTTAGTGACTGTGTTATTTTCATGGAGTATCTACAATGAGGGTTTGTAGATTGATTGGAGGGTAAGATCTCAAGTTTAAGGATCATCCTTCCACTTAGGAGATCCATTAGAGGAGGTTTAATTTATATCATTCATCATATTCAGCCTTCTGTATGTATTTCTAGTTTCTGAGTTGCAGCAGCTGCCCAACAACTCCGACATTTTTTCCATTTTGTATATTTCATCCAATCCCTTGGAGGATTGATGTATTATTGCTTGTAAGGGTTAGAGATTTTCTCCCCTATTGTATTTTAGCCATATCTTGTCATATATTTCAGTTATTATGTAATATGGAGTAGTACCTCTTATAACCTACATCCTCATAGCATGGGTTTATGCAGAAATAGCAGTGTTCTTCATTTTCATGTACATGTCTTATTGAGGCTTGCATTGACTTTCTTGAGTGGATGTTTCCTCAAGAACTTGTACTCTTTTGCTGCTATAACATTATTTGATGGATATTCATATCTTCATATGCTCATGGTTGTAAAATAACGTTGTCTTTCCATTTCTTGCTCAAGGATTGTTGCGGTCCCTCAATGGGCACTTTCTGAGGACATATAGTAGTGGGAGATCTATTTAACCACTCTAGAAGGATTTATTTGGAGCCTCCTCTTGGATTCGGTCTTATATGCATTGATCTAAGGGATTCAAGTCTTGGTTTCAATTCCTGTAGCAGCCATTACTGGAAAATGCATTTTCCAGTCATGCCTTGCTAGTTCTCCCGAATTGGGAGCATTACATTTTCTCATCAATACATCTGCAATTTGTTCCTCCCAAGTATGAAAGATAGCTTTTGGTGAGTATCCAAAATAGCTATCATCATGTAAAAGTAAAATACCCATGGAGGAAACAATGGGTTTTTTAAAGGCCTTCTTGAGGCACGAGATCTGATATAAATTGGGATCTACCATCCCTACATGAATCTCCCATGCCCAAGAAATCATCCATACAAAATGAGTTACCTCCCAACATGGCAACTCCTGAAAATCCTCCTCCACCTTGAGCTCCTGCAAAGTAGGTGGGCTAAAAATATGAACATGGTAGAAAAATTAGCCTACCCCTCACTATCCTCCTCTCCACTCATGATAACTGTAGAGCATTTTCTGATCTTGGGCTGCAATAATGTTGCCCTCAAGTGGCAAGAAGGAAACTAGATCTCCAAAGATCCTTTCTCCAACGTTGTGAATCAAGCTAGCCCAAACCATCTCATATATGATGGATAAGAAATAACCACCATATGGCATCCCATCCATCTCATGGCCCACTTCATAAAGAAACAAGCGTTTGCTCTGGTGGCCATATCTTCTCCCAGGCTCCCATTAGAACATGTAATGCAAAAAGTGTGGGAATCCTCTTCCCCAAAGGACACATCCAACCAATGTGTTTCTTCCCTAATCATGCTCCCAATAAAAATAGGAACAATATCAGCAAATGAAATCATGATCAACATCAAAATGAGGGAAATACTGAAGGTTTCATGTGGTGCTAGAAGATACCAACGGTTTCCCAAATGGCCATAGCGCAATTTTTCTAGCTGTTCTTCCATAAAATAACATGGCAAGTTGTTTTTTGATACATGGATAATTATGTATGTCATTGCATCTACTAATGAATAGTAAATGGCTGGTTACATCAACTAAACATATATGAAAGGATAAAACACTTGCCCAAGGCCATATAAAAGATGGTTGTCTCCATCATACAATTTGGCCCAATGTTGACCATGGAGCTCAATGAAAACCTTGCCCTCTTGTGGAGCAATGCACTGAATAGAAATGGTAAGAGTATGCAAATACTGTGTTAGACGGTCAACAAATTCAAAAAAAAGATTCTTACCATGTACTGGAATTAAGAAGATGTAAGGATCCATGAATAAGCCTCCCATAGTGGTATGACATACTCCCATGAAGAGGAATGAATCATATGTTACAGGAAGATCACCCTTCTTATGCTTGGAAATCCAAGTTAAGAAGATCATATCTATGTAATAGATTTTTACATCCGCTATTCCATCACTCTCACCTCCTCCTTGTCCACCTAGTGCATCAAATGTGAAGTGATCCTAGGGACACTCCATCAATAAACTCAAACTCCAAAGTGACAACATTGTTGACCTATGCAAATAGGCTTCTGCCAACTCATGGCTCCATTCTTTGACATGTCCATTGCCAAAAACATCTCTCACAATGTTGCTACATAGAGGAAGTTCCTTCCAAGGTGGAAGTACCTCCTGATCATCTAAGGCCAAGGAGTAACCCCTTTGCACCATGATAGTTCCACCTCCTACTCCTGCAACATCATGCAAATTGTGAGAGCAAATATGCCCTTGCTCGCCCAAGAACAACCAAAGCAAAAATGGATTTTTCTACCTCCTCATACCTCCACCATAAAAATCATCTGGTGAAAACATAGTAATTGATATGAAGAATGTCATATCAACAAAATGTTTCCATACTCCTTGCTGCCCTATGGTGCAAGTATCCTGCCATACTTCCTCCACCCACATACCCTTAGAAAGAGGATATGTCATGTGATGGCCAAACTCTTTCAAGAGTAGCCAACACAACCAAGCCTACTGCTTCCCGGTGTCATATATTTTCAAGTAGCCTTCAAAATTATTTCTCTCCATCCACTCCCATTCATCCATATGTGGAAGCTTCCTACCATTTTCCATCTTGGTACTCGTCCACTGAAGACTACCATTCTCCCATATCAGATTTTTCTTCTTGCATTTCATGGGATGTTGAAATGCAACTTCCCAAAGATCTCCTAGAGAAGATATCACACCAATGACCAGCTTGAATCCATAAGGATCCAAGTTAGCTGAAGGAAAAACCTCCTCACTGCTACTTATTGACAGTGTTTTTAATCTCCTCCATGGTGTTTTGGTTGTCTCATATCCCAACTCAAGGATGAGAATATGGTTTTGCATAAGTTTGTTTGGGACAAAGTTCATCCCATCCTCCAAGAATTCACACCCCAACCCCAAGTGTGGTGTGCAGCTCAATAGTGGCTCATTAGAATGATTTTCATCCCTTCCTTGATCAATTCAAGGTTTCACAACATAGTGCCATCCCGCTGCTCCAAATCAGCAATATGTGTTGACCCTTGGTCATGCAAAGGTAGATTTCCACAACCTTCTAAGATTTGTTGTAATAATAGAAAGTGGAAATTTAGTCATACCTTGATGGAAATTGGGAACATATTGCATGGCTGTAAGAGTTTCTTCCCCCAATGTGTTGGCTCCTCCAACTGATGATGTTGAGGGTTACTCCTCCATAGTTGTGACAAAGCTGGTACAAGTCTCCTCCAATAGTGGTGAGGGCTTCTTCTCCTCTGATTTCTCTTTTCCAAATTTTCTAATCAACCTTTGAGTGAACTAAACAAAATTAATCACTCTTGCATGACTCAAATGGTTGAACCACCAAATTTTTACTTCACCCTCAAGGTGCAGTGTTGAAATCTCTACAGCCTCTCTCTCTACCATTGGATGTAGTAGGAAGAATGCATCAAGTTTCCTTTCCCAAACCCTTGCAGTAGATGACCCATCAAAATTATACAATAGAAACCTATTTCCCTTGATCCTCCCTTTGCTACAAGGTCTTATTTCTTCCTCCAGTTGAATGAACTGAGGGAAAGCTAGAGTCTCCTTGAAGGCTCTAGGTTGAGATTTGTACTCAATAAGGTATCCACTTAGGATCTTGTGATCCAAATGTCCTCCATATTTCTACAAATTATCCTTATTTTCAAAAGGAAATAATATTTTCAAATTCTTTGGATCTCTCTAGAACATTGGTTTCCTCTTCTGATCATAGGAAGTGCATGGATCTTCCTTCTCTTGAAACTCTATAGAAGTTTCACTGCTCCTCTTTTGTTCTTTATGTTTAACCTCCTGGGAGAGGTTATTCATAGATCTGAAAAATGATGAGATAAATCTCATTCTATCCATAATTATGATCTTTCCTTATTCTTATATCATCTTGGCTTGAAGTCCACGGGCTGAGCCAAAGATCTTGCTCTGATACCATTGTAATATCCCAAAATGGGACTGCTCCAAAAGGCATGCATAAAAAACACATTTTTAGAATTATATGCTACAGGAAATGAAATAAACACTTGGATCCCTTAGATATGACAATATAAAACCTAAATACAAGAGTATATTAGAAACAAATCAAACTAGGTGAGGTAAACAGGCCTCCCACACCTAGTATAGCTAGAAAAGGCAAAAACCCCAAAACTATTGCAACATGAAATTACTGCCTAAAGAGACAACGTATTCTAATGAGGGTTTTTACACATTAATAGTGGATAAAAATAGATCTGAAATTATATTAAACAATATGGCTCAAGAACATAGATCTAGTCTCCTTGTTACAAAATCTAGAGAACCTGGGAAGGGGTTTCTAGGAATACACCCAAATACAAATGGTGATCTTCAGCAATAAGACTGAATAATCACTACAAATGAAGCACATGAGTATATAAGGCTGAAATAATTTAGATCTGATTCAGATCTGATCAAAGGTCTTCCCCCATGAAAGGATGAACCTCTTAATCATAGGAAAACTCCCAAAAAGAACCACAGGATCCACTGCAGAAGCTGCCCTCCAGAAATAACACAATTCTAGAATGGAATAATTTTGTAGGTGATGAAAATATGTTGGCCTGCTACCAAATATCTGAAATTAGCCCAAGAACTATCCAAACTTATCCTCCAATAGAAGGAATCCTCCCTCCTATGCAAAACCAACTCAGAAAGTGGGTTTCTCAACCCTCCACTGCAACACCTTGCAACTCAACACAACCTCCTGTAGAAACTGCATTCAAAATGAAGACTAAAGCTTGGCACCAATTCCAAATGTTTGGAATGATAGATCATGTCTCTCCCAAGATCTACTCAAAGGGAAGAGAAGGAATTCCTAAACAGGAAAACCTTAGTGCTAAACAGCACCAGCAATCTTAGCTAAACAGCTGAAGAGAGAAAAGTCTAAGCAGACACATCAAATAATAATTCATATGCGAACCTCAAATGGATACCATCCTCTTCCTTATAAACTAAGTGGTCCTTCTTACCTTGGGTCCCACTCATTAGGGTTTCTACTATCACATAATCAATTTCCCTCAAAAACTACATTGTACCTTCATCAAGCCCACTCCTCCATGACAACGTAGTTTTATTTAGTCATTCTTGACTGAATCAATATTGACCGGATCAACCTTGACTAGATCTTCATGCATTTTCCCTTTTTACACCTAAGGGGCTTCAGTCCAAATCTCATATATTTGTATAAATTGATCCTCATTCATATTGAGTTGTTTTTATTGATGATCCACTCCTCCTACATTTATGTTGTCGACTTGGTCAAACTTGACTTTGTCCACAAGAAAATGTCCCTTTTCACACATGAGGGTGTGAAATCCATCCATAATAATGATCCCTTTTCACATCATAAGGGATTTTATTCCTATTTCTGAAATGTATGGGCCTCCTTACCCATTTATTCATCTCACAAGTGAAATAAGAAAAAATCAATATTCGAATTAGCTGCATGCTAAATTTGGAATATTGCATACAACTCCAACCAAGGAGTATATTGTAGTCCAAGTGGGTGTCCAAGAATTCAATGTCTATAAGGATCGTCTTTCTGGCTAAGTGGACCGGGATTTTTTGGTAGAGACCGACAAGGGTTGAAGGGTGACCATCATATGCTCTAAGCATGATATTTGATGGCTTTAGCTCAGAAGACCCTAACTTATGCCAAACGTTTTTTGACATGATGCATGTGGATTCACCCTCATTAATGAAACATCGATGAATGGTAATGTTTTCGACTAACACTAGTATCTGAAAGGAAACCATTGAAGGAAGCCTAGGGGTGGCGTTTTCTAAATCAAAATCCATTAGGCATGTATCGACAGGGTCGATAGCACCTAACACAGAAAGCAAGGATTTCCATTGCTTTGGGCATGACTGTAATAATTCCAAAGCTGACATAACGGTGGGAGATTAAGCTAGATCATCCACAATGATATAGTTATGGGCTGCTTTGGAATAGTTTCTGGCTCACCTAGTTGGTCCCTTAGCCATCTTGGGTAAAGGTTCAATATGCATCTTTTATATGGTCAAAGGTGTTGTTGGTGCACTAATACTAGCCTCGGACGCATTGGCATCTAGTGAGGTATCATAATTTCGATTCCGTGTTTGAAAAAACATTTCCTCGCCAGTCATGTAGATTTCGTGGATCTTTTTTCTGGAGTCGTCGAGAGTTTGTTGTTGAGTGCTAACTATCCCTTGATGGGGGAAGGGCTCCTTCATGACTACTAGCTTCTGGGCGGATCCCCCTTATCCATGTTTACTTTGTAGCTTCTTCAGCTCAGGGAGGTCAGGACAGTGGTGAGTGTAATGACTGTACTCACCACATATTGAACAAGAGTGATTTGTTCTAAGAGGTGGCATTTTTTTTCTACCGTTGGGAATTTCTTGGCTCCTGGTTTTGATTTTGATTGGGGTTGCCTCTAACCTGAGATCGTGGAGGGCGTTTCTGGTTGTTACCTCCCCTGTCCAGGATTTCCTTTAGACTTTTTTTTTTCCTTTTTTCTTAGCCGCGTTAGGAGGATAATTCTCCTGGTTATATGGTTGGCACGATTTGTTTTGGGAAGGTTGCACAAAGTTCACCTGTGCATTATTCTGCATGGGTGGGTCTCGTGATGGGGGTTGTGCACAATACGGTCCCTGGTTTGTAAATGGATGTTGGGGGGAGCTCTTCTGTCAGCATGTTTATCTGCATACTGGGTCCCCTAAGATGAAGGATAGGGTCCTCCATGCTGATGGTGATATGATGATGCCCTACTATTAAAATTTTGCAGAGGCATGTGATGACTTTGGAAAGTGGGTTGTGATATGTTCTGGGTAGAATCATATGTCTAACCGGGGTTTTGAACGTTGTTGCCTAGATAACTTTGGGTCAATGACCCAATTAAATTTTCTGCAGAGTTCGACGCGCTTGGAATTCTTTGTAAGTTTGCAAGTGCGGAGCGTTCGGCAGGATATTGTAAATATACCCTGACTCTATATAGATCAGCTCGACTTGTTAGGCCTTACTAATGGCGTCCTCTTTGGATATGGGCTTTTGTTGTGCCACATCCTTTGAAATCTCTGCAGTGACAGTTTTCAGGAACATGTCTAACAGAACTTTATTGTCGAGTTTGGCTTTGCACAAACTACGATGACACCGCCATTCGTGGATATGGTCTGAGATATGGACAGTGGGGGTTTACCTAAAGTGTGACATTAATTCCATTCTGGAATCATGGAGGATGGGTAGCATAAAATAGGTTAGGAATGTAGTGGCGAGGGCGCTAAAGGTTCCATGTGTAGTGGACAGTTTCTCCACATACCATTTCGTTGCTACTCTAGTTAGTGTGCGTTGAAACAGTCTGAGTCGAATAGTATCATCAACAATGTTGTTCGATGAACACCACAGCTGGAAATTCATAACATTATTTCTTGGGTCTTCTGCTTTCTTTCCTTTTAACTTTAGAATGTCCAAAGGGACCTTCGTGGTTATGGGAGACCATATGGGGTTGTGTGCAATGGGGTCGTTTTTCAACTTGGTTAAATCTGGTAGATTTAACGAAGCTAGAAAAGCTGACTGCGAGTTTGTAGCCATTGTGACTTGTGAAAAAAATATGTTTTGGTTAGGAAGAGGGTTAGTATGTGGCATACCCTACTGTGCATTCACCTGGCTTCCCCAATGGGTAGCACTCCTCTTCCCTCTAGGGGTTATGGGAGGAGTGATGAGTGGTGTGGCGTTGGGAGACCGACCATGGTTCCCAACTAAAGATGCCCCAATAAAGGATGAACCAATAATGGTGGCAGTGTTCTGTCTTTGACACCTAAATGGTGAAAGACTTGGAACCCCTCCCGGTAATAGTGGGAGGTCCAAAAGAATTCTAGATCGATGAGGTCCCGTTGGGTCCTTTCTTGCATCGACTAGGTATGACTTTGGAAATATTTGAGGGGATAGTGATTCTAGTCAAAGCAAAATTCTGATCGCATACATAAAACAAAGCGAAAATAAAATAAATTTTCCCTTTTAGATTTAATCCTATATGATGAGTCAATCAAATAATATGGTTTTTTTTTTTTTCATATGATACTCAAATCCTATAAGTCCTAATCGTCCTCACACGCTCAAATGTAACTGGGCCTTGAAAATATATCTTGTGAGTGCTGGCACAACATCCCGTAAGAGCTAGAGACGCCCCTAGTCAGTCGAAGAAAATCCACCAAGGTAATGGTAGAAGATATAGTGCTTACCTGCACCGTCACCTATAGGGAAATGATGCCCTAATTTTGGCCACTAATTACCACTGTCCCACGTGAGCATTCGAGTCTTGCGCTTCTTGGTAGTTTAGCTAACAGTACTGAGTATCAGTTGGGTCAAGTAGCCCCAACTGATATCATACGCACTGCGCCTAAGCCTGACCCCCTCTGAATCGGGTCTCTGTCACGTTCTGGTTTTCTTTTCCATGGGTTGCTTAGTGGATTTGAAAGTTCCCTAAAATTCAACCTCTATGTTTCACGATGAAGAATGATCAAGGCGACTTATTGGATGCCTACCCCCTTCATCCTAACTTATACTATAAATTCTTTTGTGGCCCCTATGGGGAGAATTTAGTGAGTTTTGTTAAGTTATTTTTAGGTGTCTTTGCTTTGATTAGTGTGTGTATGTGTGTGAGCAAAAAGTGAACAAGCACATAGTTTGAATGTGCGGATATGCGATGATCCTTTTCAAAATCCCCTATTAAACTATGTTCTGTTGTTTCTTGCTCAAAAGAAAAACATGCACAGATATGGGCCGCTGTCTATTTTTCCTAGTTAATCTATGTTATCAACTATAGGGAGATGGTGAGTTGTGAATAAAGAGTGTTCATGTGCTTTCTTAGGATCACTGGAGGTTGTAAAGGCAACAGAGATTACTTCTCTTCTATTGAAAATCTGATCCTGATCCCGAAATCCTAGTGCAAAAATTGAACTAAACTAATGACTTTTACACTAGAAAAAAGAACTAGCTAAGCATGTGTGGACTTGGGCCACTTACTTTGGCTAATTACCTAGGTGTTTTGGTACCTAAATTTGCAAAAAATAAATTTTTCGGAATGCAATTTAGTTTACCCCCTACTTAAACTATGTGGGTAACTTTGCAAAAATAAACTTGAAATAAAACTAACACCAAGCCTACCAAAAGTAGCTAACAGTGAGCTTTAGCAAGCTATGGGGGACCTTGAATAGTGTTGGCAGATGTATTATGGGCTGCCAGTCACTCTTTACAAGAAAGAAAAGATGGGAATATTGGATAAAATTTCACTTCTGTATTTTGCGCGCAAAAGGTTGAAACAAGCGTGATTCCTGTGCATGGGTTAGCTTTGAACACGTGCCTTGGGGCACGCTTGTCTGTAAGAAATGTGCACAAATTCATGCAATGTAGCTTTTTGGAGCTTTTCTACTTAAGTCTGTCACTAGGGATGAATCAAGCAATGAAGGAGAGAAAGGGGAAATTCTAGCCCAACTCCACAGCAAAGACGAAGGTCTCTGCAAAGAGGAATAACCACATAAACTTGGAAATACAAGTTAGTGGAGTCGCCAATCCTGTGTTAGTGTGTTTGGTCCATGTATGTACGAAATCACACCAACTTAAGGGTTGTGTTCCTCCCTCTTAAGTTATTGGTCACATCCATAAAATAAATGGAGTCAAGCAAGTTGGTGGAACATGCTATAACATAAACATACTAGATATAGAAATAAAATTCATGTTCAAACATAAAAATTAAACTAAAACTAAAAAAAATAACACAAAATCTCTAAATAGAGTCAAATAACTTCAATAATCCAAATGGCGGCGCTTACGTCCCCTCTTATTGAGTGTTGATAGGAAATGAGGATGAAACTTTAACCCACTTTCCAAGGGGCCCTTAGAACTAGGGGTTCTAAGTCCTGATGCAAGGATGTATTTACTTTTGAGCTGCCTTGGCACAAAGTGTCCCTCTCTCTATTGTGGTGGACTAGAGTTGTTGGATGGCCACCAATTGAGTCCCCTCTATCTCTACTCCAAATCACACACTACTGGTATTGCTTGGGGAAATTCTGGCCGGCATAACAATGTGCTCTTCTATTGTTCATGTCTTGGTGGCATTTTCTAGGAGAATTCAAATCCTCCTTCCCTCTCTTGGTACAATGCAGATAGCGACCTAAGAGAGGAGGGTGATTCCATTGTGTGCCACATTTATTCCATTGTGTGCTCCCTTGATGTCCTAAGAATACTTGGGTGGCTATCCTTAGGCAGCTTCAAGTTTGGAATCAATGTCCTGGAGTGTGCCTTATGGTCCCGGAAAGTGACTTTTTCCACTCCCAGGATTGCATGATTTTTGGAGAAAAAGGTAGGCAAAGGTGCATTTATCGAAGACTTTTGCGCACAAAGGCACTTTTGACTAGTCCTTCTTATACGCAATTTGATTTTTCCTCAAACCTTAGATATTTTTAAATAATTTCAGATATCCTAATGTCTGTCAGCCCTATAAATCCTTTTTATTGACATTAAATAATGTCACCTTTTCTTGTACGATTTTCTAGTGATAACAATATTGTACTAGATGAGATCTGAGTTCAAAGGGAGTAGAAAGATTAGAAAATTTAAAGTATACCTTGATTGTGCCAAAGGGAAGTCAGCTATGACTTCTAAATGGATCTACAAGATCTGGAGTTCAGCAAATGGAAGCATAAATATATACAAAGTGAGACTTAATAATAGAAGGTTCTCCCAAAAAGAGGGAGAGGATCGATTTTCAATTACACTTCTATTAGAATTACTATTGATTTTATTATGGAATTACACCATATGAATGT
The DNA here is from genome assembly GCA_034641835.2 of Pinus albicaulis. Taxonomy (NCBI): domain Eukaryota; kingdom Viridiplantae; phylum Streptophyta; class Pinopsida; order Pinales; family Pinaceae; genus Pinus; species Pinus albicaulis. The sequence continues at coordinate 69,782 of JAXQQM020079700.1, read as the reverse complement.
ATAGATCATTTTATCCATGAAGAATTTGAGGAAGAAGTGTACGTGGAACCGCCTAAGGCTTTAAGGGTCATGAAGGAGTCTCCTACTTGCAAATAGAATATTTTACATCAAACTTTGATTGATGGATCAAGGTTGATCCTATATTATTTGTTTCTAACAGAACCAAATTGGATCGTGTGTTAGAGGGAGTAATTGTTGTAGAAATAATTGATTTTGTGGAGGGAGAAGTCAAGGATCTTTTTTTTAGCATCTGAGGAAGTTGACCTATGAGTTCAAGATGATGGACTATCATTAAAATTTTCAAGATAGATAGATGATATGCTAGAAAGTAGAAGTGATAGAAGGAGAAAAAACGGTTTCCATAACATAATTTGTTTCAAAAATAGCACAAAGTTAGGGTAACCAAAAATCATCCAATAAAATTATGGTTGAGCCAAGGCATGTGGGTCAACACATGTTGAAATAATTGAATGGTATTGTTGGCTCGAAGTATGGGAGGGTGTTGGAACTAGGTTTTCGCACCCTGAGAGAGAGGAGGTATGTCAAACAAGGCTGCGTTCCTAACTTTAACAGCTTCAGATCTAGTTACAGACTTATATCGAAAAGTTCATATCTACCAACTATCCTCACATCCACGTGTGCAACAATGATCTATCAGTATAACAACTATAATCACATTGATCGACAGATCATAGGTTCATCTAACAGTAACAAGGATATTCTCACAACTATAACAGATCTATCTATAGGTCGATAGTCCACAGTTACCAGAGTTACTATCAGTCATAGATTAAATCAACATATTTGCATCAGTAATATCACAAGTAAGATCATAAATTCATACACAATAGATCATAGGAATACTATGTATTATAACAACACATAATCAACCATAGATCTCACAGTTTGCATCAACAATAGGACATAAACTCAGATAATGCACAGATACTCTAACGAGATTCACATATATTAATATCCAAAACCCAAATACACTTCAACACATCCTACGCACATAGCCAGCAGGGTCCGCACACAGCAAGACTGAGGATCTCTGCACACACAGCTAGAAGGAGTCCTTTCCCTATCAACCCAAACAGATCTAACACTTCGTAACTATCATCAATCTCTATTCTCTTCTGCCTATGACTCAAAAAAGGTTCATCTATTTATATCGATTTAACCTATGCATCCAATGTTCCACAAACCATGGTTTGTGTTAGTCATCAATAATTTTTTCTTACATATATGACTAAATGTTTTCCCTAGATTTATAGAAACAAAGTTCTTGAACATTGTGAATTCTAGAAGTCTCACTGCCTTCATCATCCTTAAAGATAATTTTTCACTATTTCATCTTTCCACCATGCCTTGCATTGCTTACTAATCCCAAAAAAACCATTAGTAGCTTATATCACTCTTCCTGTATATATACTTTTAACCTTGGCCCAAGCCCTTTGTTTTGTTTTAACTAAAAAGCCCCCACTGCTACTTAAACTCACCAACCAAACAGCCTTGTTGTGTCTCCTGTTAGGGTCCCGTGATTTGGCAGATTGGCAAGCCAAATGACAGGGTAACATCAAACCAAATTTGGAGCCCTAGGACCTTGCTTTCCTGGACTCAGAGAGGTCTCTCTCTATTATGCAAAGGATGTGAACTTGTTTGCTTCTGTATTTTAGATTTTAGGCTAGTTGTTAAGTGTGTTTTTAGTTTATTTTAGGTTTTTGAGGGGGAACTGATCAAAGGATTAATAGATAAAAAATTTGTCAGATCAACTGGGCTATGGGGTCGAAAAGGTCGAGCCTGTCTCAAATGGTGGACAAGGTATATTGCAGGGCCGATTTGGTCGAGATAAATCGATTCTTTGGGTGTAAGTGAAATGAGATGGACACTAACTCTGTGAAAGACAAAGAGGTTTTAAGCATAAATAGTTTTACAGCAAACATTCATGTGGTAGAGATAACCTATAATCACTATAAATGAAACTCAAACTGCTAGATGCAAAAAATAAACAATCAGGCGATGCATAGAAGTATAAGACCCTTTAACTTTGGGAAAATCACCTTCAGAATTTTGGGAAAACAAATAAGAAAAAAAAACAACTCAATCTATAAAGAGGGAACTCCTAAACATCATATTTTGAGCTATCAGGAACTTTGAAATAAGACTGCAGAGCATGGACAAAGGGCAAGATCGAAACAAGACCTCTTTGACTTAACTAAGACAATCAATAATTCAGAGAGAGATTTCAATGATGGAGTTTTGGTTAGCTATGAGTAAGTAGGACATACCATGAATCATACTAGACAACATACATAATAACCATTAATGAAACTGATAGCAAGTTCTTAGGGTACCAAAGAGCAATTAAGAACTCTTTGACATAACCAAGAAAGAAGAAAAACATTGAAGTTGTAATGAATCAGGAAACTTGAGGTGCCTCCATGGGCATGTCTCAAATCTATTCTTTACTGACCTACAACAAGAAAGAAGCATGAAAACATGTATGATAAACTAAGGAAACATAACAGATAAGAAACAAAATACCATTCACCAAGCCATGGAATCCTACAAACAGTCCTCCCCCACCATCCAAGTCAAACAAGAGATCATCCACTTCATGAGACAAAGTATTTCTTCAAAGCTTATAATACTATGTATTGCTTTATAACATCAATTTCAGCCTCTTTTTACAACGAAATCTCTTGGAATATATAGGCCAAAAAGAAAGAAACCCTCCTAGAGCATCTAGAAGGCCATTGGCCTAATACAAATATCTGATTTTGTCCTTGAGGCTTTGCAAAGCCCAAGGCACAAAATATCTTCAAAATATCTATTTAAGCTAAAAATAGAAAAAAATTGACTTTTCATCTCTGACATGGAGTTAAAAATAGCTAAACGCACATTTGGATGATCATATTCAGAAAACTTCTTTTTAGCCAAAATGCTACAGGAACGTAGCAGCAGAAAGAAGCATGTTTTGCAGACAACTTTTGAGGGACCTCCTAATGTCGAAACGAGGCCCGTGATAGCTAGTTGGAAATCCCTAGATGTCTAGTTTCTATAAATACTTGTTTTTTCCCAAACGGATCCCTCGAATTCTGTCAAAAGGTGGAATGAGTGAAAAAACCCAGGAGGGTCTCATCTGCTGATATGTGAGGCTGAAAGGTGAATTTTGACTAATTTTTGCCTCTTTGGGGGACCAAAACACCTCCTTATGAGTAGCTACCCCCAAATTTAATACATCCAAAAAATGACCTTCATGAGCTTAGGATGCTCCTAGAACCCATGGCAGCGCCTAGCAAAATGTGCAATTAGGGTGAAAAAACAAAAAAAACAAAATCATGTCAAAATTTGCTCAATTTTGGCAAGCAAGCCCCTTATGGGTTCTTAGAAGCATGAAAGGAAGATGAGGCCAATATTTCAAGCCTAGATATGCCTTTTTCCACTTTTTCCACTGAGCACCTCTTTCGGGCAGTTTTGATCCTTTCTTGAGCAAGTTTGTGCTTTCTTCGTTCAAATTGGTTCAATTTCTTGTAGTGCCCGGTCATCTTCCTTTGCAGACCTAAGTCCCTGTTTTCTTTCTCTAATTTATCCTCCAAATTCTTTTTGGCTCTTTCAAGCCATGATTCTTTATCATTTTCTATTTCTTGGGCGAGCAATTGTGTGAGAGGATAAGATCGAACAAGGGTTGCTTCTTCTTCCTTCTTTTTCTCCAAAGCTTTCTTAATACCCATAGTCCTATGCATTTTTCTTACTGGCTGCTCTTCTTCCTCGGTATCATCAAATTCGCCCATATACTCTTCAAGCTTGACTTGTGCTTTGTATGCTTCCCCTTGGTATTTGAATGCCTGGGCCTCATAAATTTCCATTTGCCCACTCATTTGTTTATTTTTCATTTGTAGAACATGTATGAGGTCCTTTGACCTTTCTAGATCAGTTTCTAAGTCATGGATTTGGGCTTCTCTATTTTGTAAAAGAGACTCAAGAATTCTAGCTTCATCATCTCCAGCATCACTATCTATTTGTATGATATCAAAATATCTTTCTTTTTCATGACTACTCTCCTGTTGTTCATCTTTTTCTTTACCCTTGCTTTGGATAGAATTCTTTGTCCTTTTTCTCTTTGGAAATTCAACAATACTCTTCTTGGGAAATTTGCCTCTACTTCTTAGAGCCCTAGTGACATTACTAGTCACAGCTATAGTGATCTTCTTCTTTACAGATCTAGTGTTTTTAGCCTTTGGCGCTTTTGGAGAATGAATCATGGCCCCTTGCCTATGAGAGGTAGCAAGCACATTTTCTTGGCTATGTTGAGGAGAAGAGAGAGGAGGTTTTATCTATAGTATTTGTTCAACTTGATCCTTTATACTGCTACCTCCATCACCACCCACTTTGCTGCCCTGTTCACTGTTTTCCTCACTGTTTTGAGTTTGTTTAGGGCTACCAGCTTCATCATCTCTTTTTGTTGTTTGACTTCCTTCACTGCCTATATTTGGACTGCCTTGTTTACCCTCCTTACTGTCTTGAAATTTTTGAGGGCTGCCTTCATTAGGAATGTCTTCATTGGGATTGTCTTCATTGTCATTTTGCATGCTGTCACCTCCCTCACTATTTTCTTTAGAATCTGTGTGTGGGTTGCCACCATAGTCACCACTTTGCTGGGAGGCACTTTTTTCACTGCCCCTTTGATTGGTTTCATGACTTTTTTGAGGACTGTGGTGTTCCTCATCACTGCTTTGAACATCTTCCCTTTGCTCTTCATCACCACTACCATGTTTCTCTTCATCCTCACTATTTCCTTGCTCATTTTCACTGCTCTGTTTATGGCTGCTTTGCTCTTCATCCTCACTAATTTGTTGAGTGCCACTGACTTCCTTATCCCCTGCTGAGTTTTCTTCACCATCACTAGTTTGCTGCTCATGGTCACTGCCCTGTGATTTGTCACTTGGTTCATGTTCACTACTTTGCTTAGTGTCCCTGTGTTCCTCATCACCACTAACCTCATGCCTACTTTCATAAGACTGCTCTTTTTCACTATCAATCATGGGTGATGTTTGCCTTTGAGGAGTATTTTGACCTGATGTAGGAGAGACATAGTGAGTGGAGGGTGAGGAGGATATGTGAGATGGGCCATGAGATGAAGAGGTAGTGGAAAAATCTGGATGAGAAATGAAAGTCCCCCAAGACACTCCTTTCTTTTCAAGCTGGTGAAGGATGATGATTTTGATGAGAGAATGATGGAAAATACTAGCTTTTTGCTGAGCAGGAGGTCTCTTTTGAACAAGGGAGGACATCTTGTCTATGCTTTCAGAGGAAGAAAAGGAGATTTAGCAACTGAGTCCTTGTGAAATACATGAGAAGCCTGATGTGATAGGAATAAATCCTGGAAAACCTCCCTTCACATGTGAAATACTTCATGATAACTCTCATGAGGGGGGCATAGCTGCTCAATAAGTGAGAAAAAGGAAATATAGCTTGGAAAGCATCCTGACGATCTGGTTTTAGAAAGGGTTTATAGTGATTCAGATCCAGGTATGCTTGTTTGAACCACTTTTCTCCTATATAGGGGATCTTAGTTTCTTTGGAGACAACCCTAGGAGTGAGTTTAAAGTCAAGACCTGTTAGGTGGACATGTTTTCCTTGCAGCCTCAGGGCGAACAGTTGTGTTAAGGGAGGGAAATTGGTGACCTCCTGGACTTTTTGGCAAAAATCAAGGCAGCCTACCTCATGGAAGTTGAAAAGAACCGAAAGGGAGTCATTTATTTCCTGAGTTGTAGCAGGCTCAAATATTTTGTGAAATCCACCCTTGCTGACTTTCTTTGGAGGCATGGCTTTGTTTAGGCTTTCCTTCACTCTCTTATCAAAATAGGTCTTTGACTGAATTAAGCCTTTCTTCAAACATTGTTTCCCCTTTTGCAAGACTGTAATTTTTCATGAAAATAATTCTATTTCTCTAAACTGTGTTTTCTTTTCATCACATTGCAAACACATTTTTTACTTTGAAAACAGGCCCTTTTTCCTTTAGCACAAAATTTGCTTTGTTGTTTGTGGATTGTGTTTCTTTTTCAAACAATCAAACCAAAACAAGATTTTTAAACTGACAAGGTCCCTTCCTCCTTAAACACTGTCTTGTTCTCTCTTAGTAAAAATGGTGACTTTTAGGAATAAAATGTCTTTTTTTCATTCATGGACTGTGTCTTTTTCCTAACAGAATTTATTCCTAAAACCTTTCAAACTCAAAAACCTAGGCGAAGAAAGCAGTAAATACCTCTCAAAATGTGTTGTGCGCTTTTCGAGATAATTTCACCGTGCAAAAAATCTAATTTGAGGTGGGATGGAGGTTGTTTGAGTGGTGCTATGCTCCTTTGCAAAATCACGTAGCACCTCCACGTTGTGTTGGACATTGTTGGGTCGGGCAGTGGGTGCCCTTTGAACGCCAGGTACGCAAAAACCACAGGCGTGTCGCGCTATTTTTCAGGCGTGTCGCGTCGCGTTCAGAAACCTTTTTAAAGACGCGACAGGCACGTCGCACTAACTTACAGGTGCATCGCGCTAACTTACAAGTGCGTCGCGCTAACTTACACGTGCGTCTCGCTAACTTACAGGCACGTCGCGCTAACTTACATGTGCATTGCATCTTCAATTTTCTGCAAACCGCTAGCCCAAGGTTCAAAAAAACGTTTTTCTTTTGTCCCCTTGCAAAATAGAAACTAATATTTAATTTTGAGTGATTTTATAGCTCCTTTTAAGACATTTTTGAATGCCCTTTCCCTCCTTGTGGTGATTTTGACATTGTGCCTTTGCCTTTGTATTGAAATAAAATAACTTTTCCCTTTTCAAACAACATTTTTTTTTTAAACTTCATTTGACATGAAAAAAGGCTCTCACCGTGTATTAATGACACTTTTTCTCAACCACAAAATTAACACTGGGCAACTTGACCATCTGCTCATTTTGAAGGAGGTCATCTGCAACTGTGGGAAGTGGGCCCTCTGCTTGTTATGAAGGAGGCCTTGTTTGACAGACTACATGGGCGCTTTATGTATACATTAGGCTTTCAACCTCTTACAGTTTTCTAAGGGCTTGTCTCTGTTTTGTAAATGAGGAATGTTTTTTTAAATAAACTAGCTTTGTAACTTCTCTTGTTTATCATTTGAAAAATTTCCCTTTAAACAGAACCTTGCCCAACCTTTTTATCAATTGAAGAAGTTTCTCTTCAACCTTTGAACCTTGTAATTGTCATCTGATGGAGGTACTAAGCACAAAATTGCTTGCTTTCTCTATTTCTTTTTAAATAGACCATTTAGGGGAAAAATGTGATCTTTCCACTTGTCACTCTTGAATATCCTCAAACAATTGTGGGCCCTCTATTTATTTGTGAAGGAAACCTTGTAAACACTATGTTTTTGCCATCTCTATCTACCATTTGAGAATTATTCTTGAAGAAGTTGTCTGTGGGCCCTCAATGTTTGATAAACTGTATAGGTGATTTTTTGACCTCTGTCAACTTAATGAAAAAGGTCCATGAACAAAATTTTTGTGGCTCATTAGACAAACCATGTTTATCATTCAAGAGAGATCCTGTGCTTGTCATTCAAGGGGGTTTCTTTAGGACTGTGAGGGGTTCCCTTTCTCCTCTAGAAGGAGGTCTTTGATCTGTCAGTGTTTAACCTTTGGGAAAGGCTACCTTTTCCAAATCTAGGCCCTTTGAGACTATACCTTTACCCTCTGCCTATATTTTGAAGGAGGCTTCCAAAACACAGTCTTTGTGACCCTTCAGATCTACTATAAGGTGCCCTACTTATCTATTGATGGAGATCCTGAAAACTATAAAACTTCATTTATTTCAAAACTGTGACCCCTGTGTGTTTGCTTGAAAAATAAAAATAGAAGGCAACAGTGAATCTTTGGTACTTATCCTTGATGAAATCATTTGAATCATGATGCCCTTTGCTTCATGAGGACCTATCAGTAATGAATATCCCTCTTTGCATGGAATCATTGTGCAAATTTCAGGATCAAATAATGTGCTTTGTAAATGGTGTGCGCTCACTGTTATGCATCCTTGAAACCACTATTTTCCCTTGACAGTGTTTTCACAGGTTGCAGTGAACTTGTTTGTGACAGTCTTTAAAAGTTCAGTTCATGATGAGGTATAAGAAGTAGCTATCCTTCTTATACTTTCACTATGATGCCTAAATTTCTCTAAAGCTATTTTTTCCAGAAGACTATCATTGTTGGTTGTGCAAGGCTGATTTGTAGGGTTGGTCACAATCTGCACTTTCTCTAACTTCCATAGTAAGCTGATACAACATCAAAATTTCTCCTGAGGTGCTCTTTTTGCTTACACTCTGCTTGGTGTCATCAATCAATACATCCCTGCAGAGATGTAAAAACAAATGCTTTTGAAGTTTGGAGGGCTTCTTTGATGTTTCATGGGGATCATGCTTGATCTAATCATGTTTTTTCAGACAAGGAAAACTCCTTCTCTTTTCCTGATTTGAACATTCTTGAGCCTTGCTAGAAAAAAAAACAAAGTGACCTCTTTGATGGTGCGTGACCTAGGGGTAGACAAGGGTTTTGGCTTTGGAAAATAGCAAGACATGATGCCTGACTGATATTGAAGACAGAGTTTTTCGCTTAAAACAATCTTGCCAAGGAATTTTCCCTAAAACACCACCACCTAGACCTAGATACTTTGTCATGGAGTTTGAATGGCTTCTTAGGCATGAGTAGGTTATCACATGACAAAGTGATCAGTGAGAAAGGGGTAGACACTTTGTTAAATGTTGGACATTGAGTTGCATGATGAACAAAGGATTTTGATGGTAGAGATAAAAACTTATGACAGCTATGGACAGGGAGGCTTTGCTGAATTGTGATAGGTAGGGAAACTTAAGGGTTTTTCTCATTATAGGCTGAAGGAGAGGGGTAGGAAGACAAAAACAATTTTGAGGTTTTTTCTAGATGACAAATTGATAGATATAGATTAGCTTCTAGAAAACTCAGCCAAGGAATCTAGTCATCAAAACAGGTAAAAATACTGATGACTAACAGTGGCTCCATTTAGTTAGGGTAGCTCCCTTTCAGGAGGTGTCCAGAATTGTAGATCTTTGGCTTGTGAAGACCAGTGCCTTGTCCATTGGTGCAAATTTCTCTCTTTCTAGATGTTATTTCTGAAAATTTATAGCATGATTAGAATCAAAGTTATCTCTACCTACCCAGCTATAATTCATAACATTTTTTCTTCTTTAGGTGCACTTGGACTAGCAACCTTTTGACATGATATTTTTGAAAAAAGGAAAACTATCTAATTCTTCACTTATATCTTTCGGGAGTTCAGATTAAACTGATGAACTCCTTTGATTTCTCTACCTATGCTAGATCGACTGTCAAGATTTCATTCACTAAACTAAAACATGAAATTGAAAAATGACCAAATCAGGATTAGACGGTCTGATTTGTCATGTGTTTTTGGCATGAAAGGCAAGTTGCACACAAATATTATTTTCGCACAAAATGAGATTTAGAAAAATCAGGGATAGGATACATAATTTTTTTTTCATCCCTGTTTTCCTCTTTGGTTCTGTTTTAAGCGTGTGGAACCAATATCTTTTCCTAATATACTTTTATTGACAATTCAAGATTACACAATTTGACTATCGCTTCTTTCACTAACTTATCAGCAATCAATTTAAAACATGTCCAGTTATGATTAGGCTTGATAACTGAACAAGATATCTTTTGAGCACTAGTAGTAGAATTTAGACTTGCACACTTTCAGTATGACTATTTTTTGAACATGGGGCTTTTCTGCTGTTTTCTAAAACTACCCTCTTTTCAACTTTTCTACTTTTTTTTGTATTTTCTGTTTTTGATTTATTTTTTCAAACAATGATATGTACAATGAGTGAAAATTTTAAAACTAGAAATCTTGAAAATGGTGGAACTTGAGAATTTTTTCTTCAAAGGGATCTCTTGATGCTCTTGGTCTGGTCAGTTCTTGAAAAGAAAATTTTGGAAAAATTTCCCTTTCAAGCACAACAAAAGGGTTCTTGCAAGAGTCTTTGAAAAATCCTGTACCTACTTGCTGCTTTTCTTTATACCTTTGATTTCTGCTCCTGCCTTTGTTGTACATCTTCTTTAGGTAATACAAATACTCTTTGTCATTTTTAAAATAGATGATGACATCATCAAGGTACATCATAGTGAAGAAATTCAGAACTGGAAACATGGCCTTCAAGAACATGTCTTTGGTGTCTGGCGGTTTCGCAACTCGAGGTTTGAATTTGGAACTGCTTCCAGTGTATTTGAAAAAATATTTAAGTTGTTTGCTTTGAAGAGGAATTAATTAATGATATCCTGAAACATAACTTTGCAAAGACATATGATTAGAAACTCCTATCTTTTGTATGGTATGATCTGTTTTGGGAAGGATATAAGTGTTGTTCTAGGGAAGTTTATCTGTGTTCCTAAAATCTACACATATCCTATGTCCATTTGTTTTGTCTTTAATTATTAATGTTTGACCAAGATTTTTGCATTTCTTTTTGTAAGGGTTACTTCTTGAAATGATGGCATTGTCATAGTGTTTTAAACTATTTTCTCGACATGTATTAGTATCTTGAACAATTTTGCATACTCTAGCAGTTCTTAATCTCCAGTAAAATGATAGAATTTTAGCTAGTTCAATTAGCTTAGGTGTCTTGGGACTGCTGTCATTATATTCCCCTTCATTAAATTCATCAAACCTTTTCCCTGGATTCATTAAAGTGGTTGCAAAAGTTAAAGCTTTACTTGGAGAGGTAAGGTTTTGGGATGGTGAAGCGTTTAAGTATGGTAAGAACATAAGACTCCCCTGCTCCTGATTTCCAAAGAGATTTGTACTATGTAAGCCTTCCAGTGCTTCTAATTTGAAAAAAGTTTCTGATTGTACTTTTGATGTTTGTCCTTGGTTTGAGAAACTTGCTTGAGGGTGTAGAATGTGTTCTGTTTTCTTATTTATCTCTATTTCTAGAAAATCGAACTCCCACTCTTCAAGACATAATTGTACAGGGTCATGATAGTTTTGAGTATCCAGCTCATCATAGAGAATTTGGGGCGGCTGATGCGGTGTGCCTAGATTTGTTTCAATTTCTCCTACCTATTTATCAATTTCTTCATCAGTATGTAAAATGAAAGAATTTAGGTCTGAATGTCTGGAATACATAGGGATGTTAGCTGGCCTTTCTTGGTTGCTAACCATATATTTCATGTGTGATTCCCGATGCAATATTCTTGTTTGATTAAACACAGGAATGGTGGCGTAAGACATATCTAGTTGAATAATTCCTTGAAGCTTGGCCCCCCAAGATCTAGATAAAAGAATTCCGTACTTGGGAGGGATGACTGCTACCACTATGTCCATGACCAGGTGTTTTTTAGGTACTTGGGCCAAACTGACACAAAGATCTTTTATCAGGCCTAGACACTTGAATCTGCTTGAATCAAACGAATATAAGTCTATATAAGGTTTTGTTATTTCTAGGCCTAATATTTCCATTACTACTTTCGGCATGAGATTTTGAGAGGCCCCGGAATCTAGCATGGCATTATGTAGGATTTGGTCATGTATATTAAGACTAATGTAAAAAGGAAGAGTGGTTCCCTCTTGATATTTTCCTTCTATTTTTGGTCCAAACAACACCTCAGGGGTATCATCAGCTAGGTGTAAATTATCTGCATCATTTACTATGTTTAGGACCTTTAGCACTTGAGATTTGTATGAGCTTCGGGCAATAAGTTCAGTGAGAGGCATGGTGATCTTAATTTTGGCGATTTCCCCTTCAAAAATTAAAGGTGCTTGTAGTTTAGATAGATTTGCTTCAGTTTTTTCAGCCATGACTTTCTCTATATTCTTAATTTGCTGATTTTGATTTGGGGTTTTGTTCAATACAATGGTTTCAAGGATCTTAGTAGAGGTACTAGGAAAATTAAGATCAAGGCTTTCCTGACTAGTTTTGTCTTTGTTTTGGTCAGTTATCTTAGCCATGATTTTGTTGCTATCTGTTGTTCTTTTAAGAATGGTATCGGGGGTTTTAGTAACAGCAGTGTCTGAGCTACCTTTCTTAGAGTTTTCTTGGTTTTTCTTACTCCTAAGATCATATTTCCTATGGACTTCCATTATGGTGTTTTGTAATCCTACCTCAGGATCTTCGGGGTCCTCAAAATTTTCTTCATTTTGATTGGAGGAGAAGAAAACTTGTTCTTCTTCTATGAGGAAAACCTCACCCTCACTATCAGAACCTATCAAGTTTAAGTTATTTTCATCAAGTGGTTCCATATCTCTTTCTACCTCATCAACATAGTTTTCATGGAAAGGTGACCTGATCTGTTGGTCATTTTCCCTTGGTTTGTTTTGAGGCAGGTCTCTTCTAAAGTTTTGGTTCCGGTTTCTATTTTGAGGATTTGGCTGGTTGTCCTTAAGAGGTGATTTTTCATTTAGATTCATTCTTTCCCACATTCTCTCCATGGTTTTAACCAGGTTTCCTATTTTGGGATCTAAGGAGGAAATTGAAGGCATGACCTCATCACGGTATGTGACATTCTTTTCTGATTTTATCCTAGCTCTTTTCTCAGCTAGGTTGGCTTCGGCACTAACAGCTACTTTTTGCATCTTTTCTAAAGTTGCGGGGTCTCTTTCTCTTAGTTGGTATGTCATATCCGAATCGAAACCTTTGGGAAATTTTTCTAACGCTGAGCCAAGTGGAGGTTTCATGTGAGGCAGGAGGGAATTATAGACACTGTTGAATCTAGTGCAATAGTCTTGAACACTTTCCCCCGTATTCCTTTTAAGATTGTTATATTCGGAAAGGATTTGGATGGGGTTTTTCCTGATTTCCCACCTGTTTATGAAAATTTGGTAAAGTGCTGGAAGATCATGTATACTGTTAGGAGCTAAGCTTTTAAACCATTTCTTGGGTTCTCCGCCTAGGCTTTGGGCGAACATTCTCATCTTTATGGTTTCATCTTCTACTTCCATATAGTCAAAATCATCACTGATTCTATCTACATGTTGCTAAGCAGTAGTAGTCTCAGCTCCGATGAAGTATGGGATTCGTGATTGGTAATCATTTTGAAATGGTACCAAAGGCTGTGGTAACACTAAGGGCGCATACCAAGCTGCCATGATGGGAGTTGATGGTATATTTATAGTATGAGGGTTTATAGTATGGGATGAGGTGATTTGCACAGTGGTGGTCTGAATGGGTGTGGCGGAGGTACTTGGACTTGTGGACTGATTCTAAGCAGATTTCAGGTGATAAGAGCCAAAGTGGTGGAGAAGCTGAAAACAAGGAGGTGTAGTGGGTGAGGCTTATCTGCTAGGACTCTATTGCAAATCTAAGGGCTTAAGATCGTCAAGGTTGATTTTACTTTGCGACTTGCCTCTAAAAAGGGATTTTTTTGAACTCTAGTCAAACTGGGAATCTTGCAAGGATGTAAGATGTTTAGGTACAGAGCTTGCTTTGTGGATGGTCCTATGGGTAGCCAAGTTACCGGTTTCAAAAGTTTGCCACAAAATATTTTCTGGGTCATCAACTATGATAGGGGGATTCGGGTCCGGGTGAGATCTGGTATTAATTCTTCATGAAGCCAGATTTCTAAGTAAAAGTTTAGAGAGGGTAATAGTTGTGATTGTTTTTTGGATGGCTGTCCTCTCTAGGGGTTTCGCTAATGTGAAAAACAAAATGAAGTCTAGTGGAGTCGCCAGGTGGATTTTCTTGAGATTTATGGTCCACCACCAATACTGACAAAGATGTTTTTTAGGAAAATTCTTTTCTAGAAAAATTTTATGTGAAAATTTGCAAGAATGACTTAAAACTTAGTTCAAAAGTTTGCTAGATTGTTGACAAAGCTATAGTTCTATTTGCAATTTATTATGTTTATTTCCTATGTTTAGATGAAGATTTCTGAATCCCTAAGTTATACTTAGTTTGTCACTGTTTTCAGAGGCCGCATCATGAACTTTGTGTTTTTTGGAAAGGCAAGTCAACGTGATAGTATGATTTATGAAATTTTTGGTTTTTTATGGAGTATTAGGCCTACTGGAGGCTAGCGGAGTCGCCAGGTGGATGTTTTGTTGTTTTTAGAGATATGTATTTATGGTCCACCACCAATAACTGAGAAAAAGCAAATCTAGGGACGTTTTTTGGGGTTTTCTGAGTTTTTATATGCATCCTAGTTTGTAAGAGTGTTCTAAACCTGATTCATCACTTATCTAAGGTGGTGAAGAAAAAAATACTTTACTCTAAATGACTTTATAGGCCGACTGTCTGATTTTAATTTTGAAGGACTAATGAGTCTACAAGAGTTTGCTAAACTGTCATGTACTCAGTAGGTCCCACCGTGATCTCCATTATGATAGGGTCCCGTGATTTGGCAGATTGGCAAGCCAAATGAAAGGGTAACATCAAACCAACTTTGGAGCCCTAGGACCTAGCCTTCCTAGACTCAGAGAGGGCTCTCTCTATTATGCAAAGGATGTGAACTTGTTTGCTTCTATATTTTAGATTCTAGGCTAGTTGTTAAGTCTGTTTTTCGTTTGTTTTAGGTTTTTGAGGGGGAACTGATCAAAGGATAAATAGATAAAAATTTTGTCAGATCAATTGGGCTATGAGGTCAGAAAGGTCGAGCCTGTCTCAAATGGTGGACAAGGTATATTGCAGGGCCAATTTGGTCGGGATAAATGGATTCTTTGGATGTAAGTGAAATGAGATGGACACTAAGTTTGTGAAAGACAAAGAGGTTTTAAGCATAAATAGTTTTATAGAAAAAATTCATATGGTAGGGCTAACCATTAATCACTATAAATGAAACTCAAAATGATAGATGCAGAAAATAAACAATCAGGTGATGCATGGAAGTATAAGACCCTCTAACTTTGGGAAAATAACCTTCAGACTTTTTGGAAAACAAATAAGACAAAAAAACAACTCAATCTATGAAGAGGGAACTCCTAAACATCATATTTTGAGCTATCGGGAACTTTGAAATAATACTGCAGAGCATGGACAAAGGGCAAGATCGAAACAAGACCTCTTTGACTTAACTAAGACAATCAATAATTCAGAGAGAGATTTCAGAGATGAAGTTTTGGTTAGCTATGAGTAAGCAGGGCATACCATGAATCATACTAGACAGCATACATAATAACCATTAATGAAACTGATAATAAGTTCTTAGGGTACCAAAGAGCAATTAAGAATTCTTTGACATAACCAAGAAGAAGAAAAACATAGAAGCTATAGTGAATCAGGAAACTTGAGGTGCCTCCATGGGCATGTCTCAAATATATTATTGACTGACCTATATCAAGAAAGAAGCATGAAAACATGTATGATAAACTAAGGAAACATAACAGATAAGAAACACAACACCATTCACCAAGCCATGGAATCCTACAAACAGTTCTCCTCCACCATCCAAGTCAAACAAGAGATCATCCACTTCATGAGATAAAGTATTTCTTCAAAGCTTGTAATACTATGTATTTCTCTATAACATCAATTTCAGCCTCTTGTTACAATGAATTCTCTTGGAATATATAGACCAAAGAGAAAGAAACCCTCCTAGAGCATCTAGAAGGCCATTGGCCTAATACAAATATCTGATTTTGTCCTTGAGGATTTGCAAAGCCCAAGGCACAAAATATCTTCAAAAATATCTATTTAAGCTAATAATATAAATAAAATTTACTTTTCATCTTTGACATGGAGTTAAAAATAGCTAAACGTACATTTCGATGATCATATTCAGAAAACTGCTTTTTAGCCAAAATGCTACAGGAACGTAGCAGCAGAAAGAAGCCTGTTTTGCAGACATATTTTGAGGGACCTCCCAATGTCGAAATGAGGCCCGTGATAGCTCGTTGGAAATCCCTAAATGTCTAGTTTCTAGAAATACTTGATTTTACCCAAACAGATCCGTGGAAGTCTATCAAAAGGTGGACCTTGTGAGAAAACCTAGGAGGGTCTCATCTGCTGATATGTGAGGCAAAAAGGTGACTTTTGACTGATTTTTGCCTCTTTGGGGGACCAAAACACCTCCTTTTGAACTGAAAACTTGTGAGTAGCTGCCCCAAAATTTAATACATCCAAAAAAATGACTTTCATGAGCTGAGGTTTCTCCTAGCACCCATGGCAGCGCCTAGAAAAATGTGCAATTAGGGCCAAAAAACACAAAAAACAAAATCATGTCAAAATTTGCTCAATTTTGGCAAGAAAGCCCCTTATGGGTTCTTAGAAGCATGAAATGAAGCTGTGGCCAATATTTCAAGCCTAGATATTCCTTTTTCCACTTTTTCCATCGGGCACCTCTTTCGGGCAGTTTTGAGCCTTTCTTGAGCAAGTTTGAGCTTTCTTCGGGAAAATTGGTTCAATTTCTTGTAGTGCTCGGTCATCTTCCTTTGCAGACCCAAGTCCCTATTTTCTTTCTCTAATTTACCCTCCAAATGCTTGTTGGCTCTTTCAAGCCATGATTCTTTATCATTTTCTATTTCTTGGGCGAGCAATTGTGTGAGAGTATAAGATCGAACAAGGTTTACTTCTTCTTCCTTTTTTTTTTCCAAAGCTTTCTTAAGACCCATAGTCCTATTCCTTTTTATTACTGGTTGCTCTTCTTCCTCGGTATCATCAAATTCACCCATATACTCTTCAAGCTTGACTTGTGCTTTGTATGCTTCCCTTTGGTATTTGAATGCCCGGGCCTCATAAATTGCCATTTGCCCACTCATTTGTTTATTTTGCATTTGTATAACATGTATGAGGTCATTTGACATTTCTAGATTAGTTTCTAAGTCATGGATTTGGGCTTCTCTATTTTGTAAAAGAGACTCAAGAATTCTAACTTCATCATCTCCAGCATCACTATTTATTTGTATGATGTCAAACTCCCTTTCTTTTTCATGACTACTCTCATGTTGTTCATATTTTTCTTTACCCTTTCTTTGGATAGTATTCTTTGTCCTTTTTCTCTTTGGAAATTCAACAATACTCTTCTTATGAAATTTGCCTCTACTTCTTAACACCCTAGTGACATTACCAGTCACTGCTGGAGTGATCTTCTTCTTTGCAGATCTGGTGTTTTTAGCCTTTGGTGCTTTTGGAGAATGAATCAAGGCCCCTTGCCTAGGAGAGGCAACAAGCACATGTTCTTGGCTGTGTTGAGGAGAAGAGAGAGGAGGTTTTATCTCTATTACTTGTTCAACTTGATCCTTTATACTACTGCCTCCATCATCACCTGCTTTGCTGCCCTGTTCACTATTTTCCTCACTATTTTGAGTTTGTTTAGGGCTACCAGCTTCATCATCTATTTTTTCTATTTGACTACCTTCACTGCCTGTCTTTGGACTACCTTTTTTACCCTCCTCACTATCTTGAAATTGTTGAGGGCTGCCTTCATTAGGAATTTCTTCATTGTCATTTTGCATGATGTCACCTCCCTCACTGTTTTCTTTAGACTCTATGTGTGGGCTGCCACCATGGTCACCACTTTGCTAGGAGGCTCTTTTTTCACTGGCCCTTTGAATGGTTTCATGACTTTTTTGAGGACTATGGTGTTCCCCATCACTGCTTTGAACATATTCCCTTTGCTCTTCATCACCACTACCCTGCTGCTCTTCATCCTCACTATTTCCTTTCTCATTTTCACTACTCTGTTTAGGGCTGTTTTTCTCTTCATCCTCACTAATTTCTTGACTGCCACTGACTTTTATCCCTTGGTGAGTTTTCTTCACCATCACTAGTTTGCTGCTCATGGTCACTACCCTGTGATTAGTCACTTGGTTCATGTTCACTAATTTTCTTAGTGTCCCTGTGTTCCTCATCACCACTAACCTCATGCCTGCTTTCATAAGACTGCTCTTTTTCACTATCAATCATGGGTGATGTTTGCCTTTGAGGAGTATTTTGACTTGATGGAGGAGAGACATAGTGAGTGGATGGTGAGGAGGATATGTGATATGGGCCATGAGATGAAGAGTTAGTGGAAAAATCTGGATGAGAAATGAAAGTCCCCCAAGACACTCCTTTCTTTTCAAGCTGGTGAAGGATGATGATTTTGATGAGAGAATGATGGAAAAGACTAGCTTTTTTGTTGAGTAGGAGGTCTCTTTTGAACAAGGGAGGACATCTTGTCTATGATTTTTCAGAGGAAGAAAGGGAGATTTAGCAACTGAGTCCTTGTGAAATGCATGAGAAGCCTGATGTGATAGGAATAAATCAGGGAAAACCTCCCTTCACATGTGAAATACTTCATGATAACTCTCATAAGGGGGGCATAGCTACTCAATAAGTGAGAAAAAGGAAATATATCTTGGCAAGCATCCTAATGGTCTAGTTTTAGAAAGGGTTTATAGTGATTCAGATCCAGGTATGCTTGTTTGAACCACTTTTCTCCTATATAGGGGATCTTAGTTGCTTTGGAGACAACCCTAGGAGTGAGTTTAAAGTCCAAACCTGCTAGGTGGACATTTTTTCCTTGTAGCCTCAGGGCGAACAATTGTGTTAAGGGAGGGAAATTGGTGACCTCCTGGAATTTTTGGCAAAAATCAAAGCAGCCTACCTCATGGAAGTTGAAAATAACCGAAGGGGAGTCATTTATTTCCTGAGTTGTAACAGGCTCAAATATTTTGTGAAATCCACCCTTGCTGACTTTATTTGGAGGCATGGCTTTGTTTAGGCTTTCCTTCACTCTCTTATCAAAACAGGCCTTTGACTGAATTAAGCCTTTCTTCAAACACTGTTTCCCCTTTTTCAAGACTGTAAATTTTTTATGAAAATAATTCTATTTCTCTAAACTGTGTTTTCTTTTCATCACATTGCAAACACATTTTTGACTTTGAAAACAAGCCCTTTTTCCTTTAGAACAAAATATGCTTTTCTCTTTGTGGATTGTGTTTCTTTTTCAATTAATCAAACCAAAACAAGTTTTTCGAATTGACAAGGTTCATTCCTCCTTAAACATTGTCTTGTTATCTCTTAGTAAACATGGTGATTTTTAGGAATAAAATGTTTTTTTTTTCTTGCATGGACTGTGTCTTCTTCCTAACAGACTTTATTCTTAAAACCTTTCAAACTCAACAACCTAGGCGAAGAAAGTAGCAAATACCTCTCAAAAATGTGTTGTGCGCTTTTGGAGATAATTTCACTGTGCAAAAAATCTGATTTGAGGTGATATGGAGGTTGTTTGAGTGGTGCTACGCTCCTATGCACAGGCACGTAGCACCTGCACGCTGTGTTGGACGTTGTCGGGTCGGTCAGTGGGCGCCCTTTGAATGCCGGGCAGGCGAAAACCACAGGCGTGTCACACTATTTTTCAGGCACGTCGCATCGCTTTCAGAAACCTTTGTAAGGAGGCCATAGGTGCGTTGCGCTAACTTACAGGCACATCGCGTCTTCAATTTTCTGCACACCGCTCGCCCAAGGTTCGAAAAAATGTTTTTCTTTTGTCCCCTTGCAAAATAGAAACTGATCTTTAATTTTGAGAGCTTTTATAGCTCCTTGTAAAACATTTTTGAACGCCCTTTCCCTCCTTGTGGTGATTTTGACATTGTGCCTTTGCCTTTGTATTGAAAAAAAATAACTTTGCCCTTTTCAAACAATATTGTTTTTGAAAACTCCATTTGACATCAAAAAAGGCTCTCACCTTGTATTAATGACACTTTTTCTCAACCACAGAATTAACACTGGGCAACCTGACCATCTTCTCATTTTGAAGGAGGTAATCTGTAACTGTAGGAAGTGGGCCCTTTGCTTGTTATGAAGGAGGCCTTGTTTGACAGACTGCATGGGTGCTTTAGGTATACATTAGGCTTTCAACCTCTTACAGTTTTCTAAGGGCCTGTCTCTGTTTTGTAAATGAGGAATTTTTTTTTAAACAAAATAGCTTTTTAACTTCTCTTTTTTATCATTTCCAAAATTTCCCTTTAAACATAACCTTTCCAAACCTTTTTATCAATTGAAGAAGTTTCTCTTCAACCCTTGAACCTTGTAATTGTCATCTGATGGAGGTACTAACCACAAAACTTCTTGTTTTCTCTGTTTCTTTTTAAATAGACCATTTAGGGGAAAAATGTGATCTTTCCACTTGTCACTCTTGAATATCCTCAAAAAACTGTGGGCCCTCTGCTTATTTGTGAAGGAGGCCTTGTAAACTCTATGTTTTTTCCATCTCTATCTACCATTTGAGAACTATTCTTGAACAATTTCTTTGTGGGCCCTCAATGTTTGATAAACTTTATGGGTGATTTTTTGACCTCTGTCAACCGAATGAAAAAGGTCCATGAACAAATGGTTTGTGGCTCTTTAGACAAACCATGTTTATCATTCAAGAGAGATCCTATGCTTGTCATTCAAGGGGGTTTCTTTAGGACTGTGAGGGGTGCCCTTTCTCCTATGGAAGGAGGTCTTTGATATGTCAGTGTTTAACCTTTGAGAAAGGTTATCTTTTCCAAATCTAGGCCCTTTGAGACTGTACCTTTACCCTCTGCCTATCTTTTGAAGGAGGCTTCCAAAACACAGTCTTGTGACCCTTCAGATCTACTATAAGGTGCCCTACTTATCTGCTGATGGAGGTCCTGAAAACTATAGAACTTTATTTATTTCAAAACTGTGACCCCTGTGTGTTTGTTTGACAAATACAAATAGAAGGCAACAATGAATCTTTGGTACTTATCCTTGATGAAATCCCTTTGCTTCATGAGAACCTGTCAGTAATGAATATCCCTCTTTGCATGAAATCATTGGGAAAATTTCAGGATCAAACAATGTGCTTTGTAAATGGTGAGCGCTCACTGCTATGCATCGTTGAAACAACTCTTTTCCCTTGACTGTGTTTTCACATGGTGTAGTGAACTTGTCTATGACGGTCTTTCAAATTTCAGTTCATGATGAGGTATAAGAAGCAGCTGTCCTTTTTATACTTTCACTATGATGCCTAAATTTCTTTAAAGCTCATTTTTCCATAAGACTATCTTTGTTGGTTGCGTAAGCCTGATTTGTAGGGCTGGTCACAATCTGCACTTTCTCTTACTTCCATAGTAAACTGATACAAAATGAAAATTTCTCCTAAGGTGCTCTTTTTTCTTACACTCTGCTTGGTGTCATTAATCAATAAATGCCTGCAGAGATGTAAAAATAGATGCTTTTGAAGTTTGGAGCGCTTCTTTTATGTTTCATGGGGATCATGCCTGATCTAATCATGTTTTTTCAGATAAGGAAAACTCCTCTTTTCCTGATTTGAACATTCCTGAGCCTTACTAGAAACAAAACAAAGTGACCTCTTTGATGATGCGTGACCTAAGGGTAGACAAGGGTTTTGGCTTTGGAAAATAACAAGACATGATGGCTGACTTATATTGAAGACAACGTTTTTGGCTTAAAACAATATTGCCAAGTAATTTTCCCTAAAACACCACCACCTAGACCTACATACTTTGTCATGGAGTTTGAATGGCTTCTTAGTCATGAGTAGGTTATCACATGACAAAGTGATCAGTGAGAGAGGGGTAGACACTTTGTTAAATGTTGGACAGTGAGTTGCATGAAGAACAAAGGATTTCGAAGGTAGAGAGACAAAATTATGATAGCTGTGGACAGGGAGGCTTTGTTGAATTGTGATAGGTAGGGAAACTTAAGGGTTTTTCTCATTATAGGCTGAAGGAGAGGGGTAGGAAGACAAAAATTTGTTTGAGGTGTTTTCTAGATGACAAATTGACAAATATAGATTAGCTTATTGAAAACCCAGCCAAGGAATCTAGTCATCAAAACAAGTAAAAATAATGATGACTAACATCTCCCAAAGTACTCTCAAACACTGATACTCTCAAACTATCTCTGTAGGCTCTTTAGATAAATCAAGTGCATGAGATTTCAGATCTTCAATACATCAGTCTATCCTAAAAAAAAAATTCTTGCACTTGATAAGCCTAAGTTCTAGGTCTCAGTCCAAAAACCAATTCCAAGAAGGCCTTCACTAGATCACCTAGGGTTTTCAAAAAGTCATAGAATGGATTTGGTGCCCTATAAGATCTGTTTTTACTATATGAAGAAAATACACTCAAAGAAGGGGACAATTCGGTTTGTCCTAGATTCACCAAAGAGATCGTTCAAGGAAGGTTTTTAGCCTAAATCATGAATCTTGCAAAGGGACAACTTCTCTTTGCTCGCATTTCTGGAAAAGGAGAAACAAGCCATCAGATTAAGCAATGAGGTAAGGTAAAAGAGAAAATAATCATAAGAAGACCATTATAACAAGAAGAAAGCAGCAAGCATATGTTTAATGGGAATCAGGGTTTGAAACAGCTTTAACCAAGCAAGGAATCAATCCTAGGGTTATAAAGGCAAAGAACTCCTCTACTCCAAGTGCACATTGAAGAACTTTAGGAATAATTGATGAGTTTTGAGGAATTTAAGAGAACTTAGAAGGAAACACTATATAATTTTTACTAAGTAGCCCTAGAACCTAAGAGTTTGGGAAATGTTGACAAAACTAGTCAAAGAATGATAAGAAGCCTCCTTCATCACAACAGATGGCTTCAAAAGATTTCAAACCATTTACAAGGGTTTGGCCTAGAGACACTAACTCCTCCTCACCAAAAGGTTAAAATCAGACAGCTACTTGTTTGAGGGCAGTAATTCCATCCAAAATGTCTCCTTTATCAAGGTATATTCTACAAACGATAGGTGAGTCATAAAATGACATTTCTATAGGATTGTCAAGATGATTACCTACAGGAAAATTGATAAATATGAGTAGACCAAATGTTTGTTACCATGACTTCCGAAATAGAGACTAAAGGGACTAATGATACTTGATGCTAAGGGTTTTCGTACTAAGAGTTTGTTCACTGTCTTTAAAGAGAAAACTAGGATAGAATGTGAATCACAAGAAAAGAGTCAAATTGATTAGAATCTGCTTGTTGCAAAGTGATAAACATCATAAGGAAAATTAATTTTCCAAGGTAATTTGAAGGCACATGCTTAAATTTGTTTGAAGGGTTGGTGAAACAAGAAAGACATTAAGAGGTCTCCAGCAGTGAAAATAACAAGACTTTTGTCAAATTGCCATCTCCAGGACTAAAAGCAGTAAAAAAGACAGTTGGAAAAAGGCAAAGGGAAAAAGCCTTATGAAGGGAGTTTTTGACATCAAAATAGTGTTCAAAAGGACTGTAAGGCCTACCTGACCTCTTCCACATCTTGTTTTCCCCTGAAGAGAAGAAGAAACCATTGAAAAATTAATTTTGAGGGGTTTTGTGCAAATTGGTAAAACAAATTGCAGGCGCCGCACACCGAGGCCAGTGCTACGCATCTGGCCCTCGGCACTGTGCACATGGGAGGTAACGACATTGTTATTTAACATTGTGTTGCGCACATAGAGCCTGACACTATGCACCTGGGCAGGCACTACGCATAGGCCCGGAATGGCCTAACTGCCCACAAAATTGACTCGGCACTGCGCTCCGACAGGCCCGACTGGCCCATTTGCAACCTAGCGTTGCGCTCAAGCAGGCTGACCCAACCTGAACGTGCAATCGGGTAGGCACTGCGCATAGACATAATTTCCCCAGATTTGCTCCAAAAGGGAAAAAATTAATGTTTTATTTTCTCCAACTTTTCTGCAAACAGTAAAAAAGGGTTAGTAACTCCTTTTCCTCACTTACTAAATGTTCTTTTCATAATCTAGAAAGGCATCTTTCGGCCTAATATAATCAAACCCTAGGCTGCATAAAAAACCAATTTTTTGACCTCTTAGGTTAGGGTTTTCAAAGAGAAGGGTTTTTTATATATAAAAACACTCAGTAACAACAACCAACCTCTAAAAACTGAGCACACTCATTTAAATGCTTCATCTTTCCCCTCCATTGCTGAAATTTTTTCCCTCACCATCCCTCATTCTGTCCTCCCTAAACTTAAAATTTCCCATCAATCATAGAGCCATTTTTGCATGCAAAACCTCAGGCCTCCATTTACTAGAATTTTCTTTCCACCTCACACTCACTTACCTCCACTCATTCATATCCTTCACCTTTGCTTTCCCCACAAATAAACTTGCTTGTTTCCTTTTGCTCCTAAAGCACCCAGTCAAGATGGTGATAGAGAAACAATGATGAGCTAGAAAATAGCGGTAACCATAAAGAACAAGCAAAGGATAGTGGGAATGATGAAGACAGTAAGGAAAATACAGTTTTAGACGAAGAACAAGGCAGCAGTATCAAGAAGTTTTGCAAGATGATGTCATGAAAGTAGAAGTGAAGGAAAGAAGATAATGAGGTAAATAATGAGATCAGTTGAGAAAAAATAGAGTCTAAAAGAGGAGCAACAATAGAATGATGCTGACAAAGAAGGTTCACATGGCAGCAACTTGGAAGAAGAAGATTTTGGTAAAGAAAACCAAGAGAATGATGATGACTAAGGAGTTTTACATGACAGCCATGAGGAAAGAGGACTTGTGCATAATAGTGAACACAATGATGGTGCAAATTATAACAACATGAAGATGATAAAGAAATAGAAGATCAAGAACAGGTAGATGATAAGGTTGGGACTGATTTTAAAGAAGAAGGACAGGGCTAAAGTGAAACAAATACAGAGGCTCATGATCAACTCCAAAACCAAGGCAACAACAGTATAAATATCAAGATAAAATTTGAAGTGATGGTGAAGACAAGGAAGAGGGTGGTTTTTCATGCCAAGCAAGGTGATAGTGAGAGAAGTGCAACAAGTAATTCACAAAAGAAGAACAAAGTGAAAATGAAGAATTCAACAAAAGAATTCATTGAATATTTAAAACACTCAAAGAGAGTAAAAGACCAAAAAAAATTGAGACATAAATCAAGATTTTTCATAGGCTTATCTAAACCCTTAGAGGACCTCTCCACCAAGTTTGAGGCAAATTGGGCAACTTTTGGTTTTTTTCAAATTTTGACCCTTAGGAGCGCAGCACCCTAGGCACTACGCACAAACTTGGTGCATCCTCAACTCTCAAAGTTTTCATTTTTGGACTTCTCACATCACCTACAGTCCGCTCACCAATTTTCAAATCATTTGGAGCATTTTTACCCCCTCAAAAGGTCAACAAACATCAAAACTTTGACCTTTTTGCCTCATTTTTAGACCAGGCGCTGCGCACAGACCAGTGTTGGGAGATTTGTTTTTTGGAGAGGAAAATGACATCCACTCAACACAACTCAAGCATTTCTGGAAGGTAGACTCACCACTCTTTCCAACGGACCATCACGGAGCCAAATCCAGTGTCAGGAAGGAGTCCAAACCTCAGCTGCAAGTGACCTCATTTTCTACTGAAGTGGCGCTACGCATAGAGGCTGCCTAGGTGTTTTGGACCAAAAGTCCACAAAACACACTCATTTATGTAAAATAGATATTTTTGAGTTTTTTAAGGCAAATTAAGCTAGAATTAGGTGAAAATAGTTTTTTTAGCATTTATTTCATGGGATATTATGTGCCTTGGGCCTTGCATGGTCTCTTGGCCATAAATGACATTTATGACTATATTTGACATTTTCCTACCACATTTAGGGTTTTAGTCCTCATTAGCCCCATAAATAAAGCATGAGGCCCCTATGTATTTTGTTGGCATTTCATGATCTGGAAGAGCAATATACATGGTTTCATCAGCTTGGAGAAGAAATTGGTTTTGTGAAGTGGATGAATGGCTTATTTTCTTGGATGATGGAGAAGCTTGTTTGCAGGATTCCATAGCTAGGTGAATGGTGATGTTTTCCTAATTTGTCTATTATTTTCTTTTTTATCATTATGTTTCATACTTATTAGCTTCCATTAAACAAAAAAGTATAGGTTGAGACATGTTCATTGAGGCACCTCAGTCCTCCTGTTCCTTATAGCCTTTATGTTTTCTCTTTTGGCCATCTTAACGAATTATTTACTACTCCCTAGGTCCACCAAAAATTGTTTTTTTCATGCATAGTTAATATGTTAGCTTAGAAGTAAGTTTTATGGTATGCCCTGCTTATTTAAATTTCTCAAAAACCTATCTTGAAGCCTTTCCATGGAATATTGATTGATTAGGTTAAGTCAAAGAGGTCTCATTCGATCTTTCCCTTTTTCCATGCTTGTCAACTTTTTTTAGAGTTCCCAATAGCTTGAAATATGATTTTTAGGAGTTCCCTCTTCATAAATTAAGTTATTTGTTTAAATCTTGTATGTTTTCCCAAAATCTAAAGGTGAATGTCTAAAGTTAGGAGTTCTAATGCTTCTATGTTTCACTGGAATGTTCATCTTATATGTTTATCAGTTTGAGTATTGTTTAATAAGATAAATGGTTTTCCCTACCTCATGAGTTATGCTTCAAATTATATATGTGTAAGACCTCTTAGTCTTTTCCCAAACTTAATGTTCATTACATCATCATACATCACTTTAAGGATGCTTTCACCCTGCTAAATCGGCCCTGCAACACACTCTGTTTCATCATTTAGACAATCTGGACTTTCACTTGACTCCATAGCCCAATGGCTTTGACATCCTCTCACTCCTATTATTACATTTGACCATATTACCCATCCAAACAAATCAACAAACCCTACACCTAATAACTAGCCTAAAATCAAAACCCTAGAGAAAAAGAACATATCCTTTGCACCCAATAGAGAGATCCCTCTCTGAGTCAAGGAAGGCTAGGTCCTCGGACTCCAAAGCTTGGTTCCATTTTTCCCTGTCATTTGGCTTTCCAATCTTCCAAATCATGGGACCCCAACATTCTGGCGATCACGGTGGGAACTTCTGAGTTAGTGGCAATATAAGTATTCCTTAGAACTCTAGAATCCCTTGACTAAGAGTATCTAGTGATCATTTCTCCACCTCGTCACCACACTAACACAATAATGATCATGATGGACATTCTGAGTTAGTGACAAACTAAGTAAACCTTAGAACTTCAGATACCCTCATCAAATCATTAAGAACACACACTATTAGCCAAAGAGTAGACTTTATCTGCTTTATCATCCAAGAAAAATGACGACTCAGTTATAGGACACTCTCACAAACTTTAAGAGACTCAAAAAACCCCAAAACTCCCTTAGATTGGTTTTTTATTACTTATTGGTGGTGGACCATAACACATTTTACCTTCAAAAAAGCTAAAAATGTCCACCTGGCGACTCCACTAACCTCCAGTAGGCCTATTACTCCATTAGCATTCATTTGACTTCCTAGAGTTGTTTCACACCAATCCTAAGAATTTTATGAACCCATTCATATACTGTAATAAGTACCATAGATAAGAGAGGTCAGCCTTAAGAAACAGTACTAAAAACTTTCAGCCTCTCCAAATTTTGAAATTTGAAATCTAGCTTCACATAGTATCAGTACCAGATCTCATCCGGACCCAAACCCTCCCAACATAGTTGATGACCTAGAGAAGATTTTGTGGCAAAATTCTAGATCTAGAAACTTAACCACTATTAGGACCATCCATAGAACAAGTTATGTGCCTGAAAATCTCATAGCTTTGCAAGATCCCCAGTTTAACTTGCACCACACCAGGAACCTCTTTAGAAACAGGTCTCAAACTAATATTGACCAAATTGAACTTGAACCTTTATATTTGCACTAGAGTTTGAGCAGAGAAGCTTCTCCTTCCACACCACCTGACTTTCATCTTCTCCATCGCTTCAACTCTTTCCATACCAAATATACTCAAAACTAGTTTGTTGGTCCAAGTACTTCCACCACACCCATCCATACCACCACTGTGAAAACCACTCCACTTAATCCTACACCCCCTATCACAAACCCACCTCTTGTAAATCCTCAAGCTCCCATCATGGCAACTTGGTATGCACCTTTGGTCTTACCCCAACCCCTAGTACCTTTGTCAAATTACTATCAATCTAAGATCCCTCATTTCACCAGGGTTGAATCCATCACTACCCAACAGCATGTAGATAGAATCAATGATACTTTTTATTACATGGAGATAGAGGAAGAAACCCTTAATATGAGAATATTTTCACAAAGCCTAGGAGGAGAGGCCAAAAAATGGTTCAAAGAATTAACTCCTAATTCAATACATGACCTTCATTCCCTCTACCAAACTTTCATAAACAAGTGGGAAGTCAAGAAAAACCCCCTCTAGATCCTGTTTGAATATAATAATCTCAAAAGGAATGTAAGGGAGAGTGTGTAAGACTATTGCACCAAGTTTAACAGTGTTTACAACTCCCTCCCACCTCACATGAAACCTCCACTAGGCATAGCACTAGTAAAATTCCCTGAAGGTTTTGATCCTAACATGACTTTTCAATTAAGAGAAAGAGACTCTGAAACCTTAGAAGAAATGCAAAAGGAAGTTATTAGTGCAAAAGTAAACCTAATTGAAAAGAGAGCTAGAGTGAAATTAGAAAGGAGAGTAACCTACAAGGATGAAACCATGCCCTCAACCTCCTCTTCTGATACCAAAATAGACAGCTTAATGAGGATTTTGGAGAGAATTATAGAGAAGATAAACTTAAATGAGAGAGCACCTCCTAGGGACAACCAAGTCAACTCCCAAAACCGAAACAGAACTCAAAACTTCAGAAGAGATACCCCTCAAATCAAGCACAGGGAAAATGACCAACAAATCAGACCTCCCTTTCAACAAAATTGTGTAGATGAAGATGAAGGAGAAATTATAGAATCTGGAGAGAGCCATATAAATCTAATAGGTTCTGATAATGAAGAAGATATTTTTCTCACTGAAGAATAACAAAGCTTCTTTTCCTCAGATCAAACTAACACAAACTATGAGGAATATGAATACTACAGCTTGGGGTTTGAAAATGACATCATGGAAATCCATAAACAATATGACCTTATGAGAAAAAAGGACCTAGATTCAACCAAGAAAGACCAAATAGATGTTGTTTTCTGGAAAGTACCTCAAAACAACCCTAAGAATACAGCAAAAAATGTCAATCCTATGGTTAAAAAAGCTGAAGCAAACAAAGGGAAAATCAACCAGCCAAACAATGACCTTAGCTATCCTAGTACCTCCACCAGTGACCCTAAGAAAACCGTTCTGACTAAAACTCCAAATCAGGATCAACTAATCAAGAATGCAAAGAAGATCATAGCGGACAAAACTAATGTTAATATGTCCAAAACATTAGTGCCTTTCAGTTTTGAGGGAGATATTGCCAAAATTAAGATAAATATACCCCTCATTGAACTAGTTAATCAACCCATATAGATCTCAGATGTTGAAGGTAATAAACATAGGCAATGATGCTGACACTTTGCACTTGGCTGATGACACACCTAAGTTGTTATTTGGACCCAAAATAGAAGGAAAGTATTAGGAAGGATCCATTCCACCTTTCTATATCAGCCTAAACATACATGACAAAATTTTACATAATGCCATGCTAGATTCCAGTGCCTCTCACAATCTCATGCCCAAAGTTTTGATGGAAAGATTAGGCCTAGAAATAAATAAACCTTACAAAGACCTGTACTCTTTCAATTCTAGTAGGGTCAAATTTTTGGGCCTCATCAAGGACCTTTGTGTTAACCTGGCCCAAGTGCCTACAAAGAATCTAGTCATGGACATAGTAGTGGCAGATATTCCTCCCAAGTATGGCATGCTCGTATCTAGATCCTAGGGATCCAAGCTTCAAGGGAACCTTAAACTAGATATGTCCTATGAAACCATCCCTATTTTCCACCAGAAAAGAAGATTATATCGAGAATCACATATGAAATATATGGTTAGCAATCAAGACAGACCATATAACACTCCTGTCTATTCTATTCACTAAGATATTGATTCTTTCATTCTGTATAATGAGGAAGAAAACGTTGAGCAAGTATATGGAGTTGAAACACATAAAGACACACTACAACAATCAAATCAGTCCTTACATAGAGAACTCAGTTTTCAGACCTTTGAAAATCTTGAACAAACACATCATGAAAAAATAAAACTTGACCCCATACAGACTAACAATTAAACCTCAAAACCAATGGTCAATTTGACATATGGATCAGGTTGCTCAAAGGAAAGTCAAACATCAGAAACCCAACCCTTCCCTTTTACCTATTCCAAAATGCTAAGATGTCCTCATAAGACAACAATCCTAGGTGATCCTAAATAAAGAAATCTTATGTTCTTACCTTATCTAGACACCTCATTATCAGAGAGTCTTGTTCCTCTTGAAAAGTTGTTGACCCTGTCTGATGTGTCCATCATTCCTAAAGGGATGTCTGTTGAAACTGATATAGAGGGATACAATATAGGTAGTCTAAGAAGACCCAAGGTAATTAACTTTTCCAAAACCTTTCCATTACACACAAAAATCAAATACTTGAGGTTATGCAAAAAAATTCAGGATGCTCTTGTTTATAGAAGTAAAAGTTGAAAACCTGATGACATAGACATTGCTCCAAAGAGACCTTTTTCCAAGAAGAACTATGAAACCTTTGGAAAAATCCTATTACTAACTAAGAGAACCAAAGGATGTAGACTGTGTATGGATTTTAGACACTTGGAAAACCCTCCATGGAATACAAACACCCTTTTCCCAAGATAAGTTATCCTATGCCAAAAATATAAATTTCTAACAAGGTGACTTTGATTGGTAGTGTTTCAGGTTTTCAGGAGATGATACCACTTCAAATAAATCAACACAAAGAAATTTTCAAAGTTCCTTGGGATGACTACATGCTTGACCAAATTTTTCCTGGAACAAGGAGATGTTGGGTGTGGAGCCTGATTATCTTGTTTATTTTGTATCACAGCATTGGACCCCTGTACCTTAATGGGGTGACAACACCGATCGTAATTAAACGTTACCTGGGGGATGCAGGGGGGGAGCGACTGCGACTTTATGGAGCCCCCCCCTGGTGGGGGGGTTTCGGGGGCAGCACCCCTGAAGCTAAAAACAAATGTAAAATTTCCTTGTAAAAGTATAGTAATTTCTAGTCAATCTGGGTCGTTCATTAGGCGGATGATCTGACGGTAGAAGTTATGTTTATTTTATGGTTTTTTTCCCTAGAAGGCAACCCCTCACTTTTATGAGGGTATTATGTTGTGGCTGTGTATGGTATGTGTATTCTCAAAGTGAGAAACAGATAGGGAGACTGTGAGAGAGAACATAGGATATTACAGTGGATCTGTTATAGGTTGTGTCTCTTCATTTTTCTCGGGGTGGACGTAGCCCAAACTGGGTGAACCACGTATATTTGTGTCTCTCTGGTTTTATGTGTTTTGTGTGCTTGTGTTTTCCACATATTTTATGTGTTGCATTGCTCTGTAATATATACTTTTCTAATAACTGGTATTAGAGCCGAAGGTATATTTGGCGGATAAACTCACAGGAAAGAAGGGTTCCTGGTTCGAGTGGGAGCAATGGCGGAAGATGGTAAGTTTAGGGTCAATAAATTTAATGGCCAAAACTTCTCGCTATGGAAGATGCAGATGGAAGATTATCTGTATCAGAAATATCTGTACCTACCATTGAGCAGAAAAACAAAGAAGCCGACGACTATGACAGATGCACAATAGGAGATTCTCGATAGAAAGGCACTCGAAATAGTACAGTTGTGCCTCGTGGTGTCAGTAGCCTTCAATATTTTGAAGGAAACAACAACAAAGGGTTTGATTAAGGTGTTGGTGAAATTATATGAAAAACCCTCGGCCTCAAACAAGGAATTTCTTATGAAACGTTTATTTAATATAAAGATGTCAGAAGGTGGATTTGTTGAAGACCATTTAAATGATTTTAATACAATTACCAGTCAGTTAAGTTATGTAGGGGTAAACTTTGATGATGAAGTTAGGGCTCTTTTATTTCTGTGCTCATTTCCAAAAAGTTGGAATGGTTTAGTTATGGCCATTAGTAACTCTGTCTCTCGATCTAGTACTTTAAAGTTTGATGATGTTGTCGATGCTATCCTTAGAGAGGAAATGAGATGGAAAAGCTCCGGTGAGACATCAAGTAATGCTTTGAGTGCAGAGTCTAGGGGAAGAAGAATGGAAATAGGAAAGAGCTTAGGATATCACAATAAATCAAGGAAAGGTAGATCCAAGTCCATATTGGGGATAGTGTGATGGAAATGAGGAAAGAAAGGACACCTAAAGAAAGACTGTAGATCTCGGAAGGGAAAAGAAGGAGACACATAGAAAGAAAAAAATCATGAAGCAAATGTAACAGGTGATGTGTTACAAGATTCTTTGATTCTTTCCTTCGAAAATGTTACTTATTCTTGGGTGGTAGATTTAGGGGCCTCATTCCATGCCATACCTGATAAAAAATATTTTCATGACTATGTTCAAGGAGATTTTGGACAAGTCCGTTTGGGTGATGATAAGCCCTGTAAAATTTTTGGAATGGGTAAGGTTCTTATAAAAAACCAAAATGGAAACCAATGGCTATTAAAGGAGGTAAGGCATGTTCCAGATCTGAAGAAAAATCTGATTTCAACAAGGCAGTTAGGTGATGAAGGTTGTGTGACAACTTTCACAGATAAAACTTGGAAGGTCACCAAAGGAGCCCTAGTAATATAAAAAGGTGAAAAGTTTGGTACATTGTATTTATGCAATGATATTTTTAACTCTGTTAATGCTTTTAACTTCCAAAGGATCAGATGCATCATTATGGCATCATAGGCTCGGACACATGAGTGAGAAGGGGATGAATATTATTCACTCAAGAAATTTGTTTCCAGGTTTGAAGAATATTGATTTGGATTTCTGTGAGAATTGCATTTATGGAAAACAGAAGAGAGTCAGATTTCTCAGAGTTGGGAAAGAAAAGAAGAGCAAAAAATTAGAGCTTTTGCATATAGATGTATGGAGACATGCTCAGGTATCATCTTTGGGTGGCTCTCATTATTATGTTACTTTTATTGATGATGCAACTAGAAGCTTGGATTTATTGTATTCAGAATAAATCTAATGTATTTGATACTTTCAATAAATGGAAAGCTTTGGTTGAGAATGAGACAGGAAATAATTTCAAGTGTCTCAAATCAGAAAATGGAGGTGAATATTGCAGCAAAGAGTTTGATAGGTATTGTTCAGAGCATGGAATTCGGAGAGAGAAGACAGTTCCAAGAACACCACAAGAAAATGGTGTGTCAGAAAGGATGAACAGAACAATCATGGAGAGTGCAAGGTGCATGAGATTGCATGCAGGATTTCCTTTACAATTTTGGGCAGATGTTGTAGATACTGCTGTTTATCTCATAAATAGAGGGCCTTCAAGTTCCTTGGATGGTGGTATTCTAGAGGAAGCATGGACAGGTAAAAAGTTAAACTACTCTTTTTTAAAGCCTTTTGGCTGTGAGGCTTTTGTCCATATTAATAAAGAAAATAGAACAAAGCTTGAGGCAAAATAAAAGAAATGTACCTTTATTGGATATGGTGTTAATGATTTTGTTTATCGCTTATATGATTATGAAAATCACAAAATAATTAGGATCGGAGATGTAATATTCAATGAAAAGGTATTGTATAAGAATCAGTTGCAGGAAAAGAAACAGAAAAAAGAAAACAAATAATACACAGTTCTTGATGAGATCACAGAAAAAGTAAAGGTGCCTGAAAATAATAATAATCAACAATCACAACAACAACAACCACTAGAACATCAACAGGAACCTCAAACACCTGAAAGTGGTGTCAGAAGATCTACCAGGATAAGTAGACCCCCTGAACAATATTCTCCTTCATTATATTATTTATTGTTGACTGATTCTGGTGAACCCAAATTTTATGAAGAAGAAATGCAGGTTGAAAGAAGGAAGAAGTGGGAGCTAGCCATGGAAGAAGAGATGGACTCCTTAATGCTTAACCAGAATTGGGACTTAGTCAGGTTTCCTGCAGGTAAAACTACATTGCAGAATAAATGGGTTTACAGGCGGAAGGAAGAAGATGGAGGAAAACAAAGGTACAAAGCTAGAATTGTAGTGAATGGGTTTGCACAGAAGAAAGGTATTGATTTTGATGAAATATTTTCTCCTATTGTTAAGATGACTTCAATCAGAACTATTTTAAGTCTTGTAGCAGCAGAGGATTTACATCTTGAACAGTTAGATGTAAAGACAACATTTCTCCATGGAGATTTGGAGGAAGAGATCTATATGGAGCAACCAGAAGGATATGAGGTTAAAGGGAAAGAAAAATTAGTATGCAGGTTAAATGAGAGCTTGTATGGCTTAAAACAGGCTCCAAGGCAATGGTATCTGGAATTTGACAGGTTTATGTCTGAACAAGGTTATACTAGATGTCACTCTGATCATTATGTTTATCTGAAAAAGAAAACTGATGGTAGCTATATTATATTGTTATTATATGTAGATGACATTCTTGTTGTAGGGTCTAACATGCAGGAAATAAATGTGCTCAAAAGAAAATTGGCAAATTAATTTGCAATGAAATATTTGGGAGCTGCAAAACAAATCCTTGGTATGAGAATAACTAGAGACAAGAAAAATTGCAAATTAACACTATCTCAGAATGAGTACATACAAAAGGTGTTGAAAATATTTAATATGAAGAATGAAAGACCAGTTAGTACACCTTTTTCTAGCCATTTCAAACTTAGGAAGGAGATGTGCCCCAAGACCCAAGAAGAAATGGACTATATGTCTAAAGTTCCATATGCATCAGCAGTTGGAAGCTTAATGTATGCAATGTTCTACAAAAGGTCTGATATTGCACATGCAATGGGAGTTGTAAGCAGGTACATGAACAATCCAGGAAAAGAACATTGGATGGCAGTAAAATGGATTCTCAGATATATGAGAGGTACCACAAATCAAGCATTATGCTTCGGTGGTTCAAACATTGTTCTACAAGGATATGTTGATGTAGATATGGCAAGTGAAAGAGATAACAGGAGGAGCACTATAGGATATGTATTTATTGTAGGTGGAACAGCTGTCAATTGGGTTTCAAAAATCCAAAGTGTTGTTGCACTTTCAACGACAGAAGCAGAGTATGTTGCTGCTACAGAGGCTAGTAAAGAAATGATTTGGTTACAAAGGTTTATGGATGAATTGGGTAAGAAGTATGATATGGGCATGTTATACAGTGATAGCCAAAGTGCCATTCATCTTGAAAAGAACTCAGCATTTCATTCCAGGACTAAACACATATAGCTCAAGTACCATTTCATATAGTTAGTATTGGAAGATGGGTTGAAGCTGGAAAAGATAAACACTAGCCAGAATCCTGCAGATATGCTAACAAAAGTTGTAACCAGGGAGAAACTAAGAATATGCTCAGTTTAAATTGGTCTTCAAGAATGAGATGAAGATGAGAAACAGCCAGGTCCAAAGTGGATTCATTTTCTAGCAAATGAAGCAGCGATGGAGTTGCTACAATCAGTCTCTAAGTGGGAGATTGTTGGGTGTGGAGACTGATTATCTTGTTTATTTTGTATCAAAACATTGGACCCCTGTACCTTAATGGGGTGGCAACGCTGCTTGTAATTAAACGCTACCTTGGGGGTCCAGGGAGGGATGGCGGTTGTGACTTTATGGAGCCCCCCCCTTGGTGGGGGGTTTCGGGGGCAGCGCCCCCGAAGCTAAAAACAGATGTAAAATTTCCTTCTAAAAGTATAGTAATTTCTAGTCAATCTGGGTTGTTCATTAGGCAGATGATCTCATGGTAGAATTTATGTTTAGTTTAGGGTTTTTTGCCCTAGAAGGAAACCCCTCACTTTTATGAGGGTATTGTATTGCGTATGTGTATGGTATGTGTATTCTCAGAGTGAGAAACAGATAGGGAGACTGTGAGAGAGAACATAGGGACTAATGATACTTGATGCTAAGGGTTTTCATTCTAAGATTTTGTTCACTTTTTTTAAAGGGAAAACCAGGACAGAATGTAAATCACAGGAAAAGAGTCAAATTGACTAGAATCTGCTTGTTGCAAACTGATAAACATCATAAGGAAATTTCATTTTCCAAGGTGATTTGAAGGCACATGCTTAATTTTTTTTAAAGGGTTGGTGAACACAAGGAAGACATTAAGAGGTCTCTAGTAGTGAAAAGAACAAGGCTTTTGTCAAATTGCCATCTCCAGGACTAAAAGCAGTCAAAAAGACAGTGGGAAAAAGGCAAAGGGAACAAGCGTTATGAAGGGATTTTTTGACATCAAATAAGTGTTCAAAAGGACTATAAGCCCTACTTGACCTCTTCCACATCTCGTTTTCCCTTTCAGAGAAGAAGAAACGATTCAAAAATGAATTTTGAGGGTTTTTTTGCAAATTGGTAAAAAAAATTGCAGGCGCTGCGCACCGAGGCCTGCACTACGCACCTGGCCCTCGGCGCTGCGCACCTAGATCCTGGCGCTACGCACCTAGGCAGGCACTATGCACAGGCCCAGAATGGTCTGATTGTCCACAAAATTTACTCGACACTGCGCTCCGACAGGCCCGACTAGCCCATATCCGACCCGACACTACGCTCAGACAGGCCAACCTGACCTGAACGTGTAGTCGAGCAGGTGCTGCACACAGACAAAATTTCCCTAGATTTGCTCCAAAAGGGCCAAAATTATGTTTTTTTCCTCCAAATTTTCTGCAAACAATAAAAAAGTGTTAGTAACTCCTTTTCCTCACTTACTAACTGTTCTTTTCATAATCTAGAAAGGCATCTTTTGGTGTAATATATCCAAATCCTAGGCTACATAAAAAACAAAGTTTTTTACCTCTTAGGTTAGGGTTTGCAAAGAGAAGGGTTGTTGTGTATATAAAAACACTCAGTAACAACAACCAACCTCTTAAAACTGAGCATACTTATTTAAATGCTTCATCTTTGCCCTCCATTGTTGAAAGTTTTGCCCTCACCATCCCTCATTCTGTCCTCCCTAAACTTAAAAGTTCCCATCAAGCAGAGAGCCATTTTTGCATGCAAAAACTCAGGCCTCCATTTACCAGAATTTTCTTTCCACCTCACACTCACTTAACTCCACTCATTCATATCCTTCACCTTTTCTTTCCCCACAAATAAACCTTCCTGTTTCCTTTTTCTCCTAAAGCACCCAGTCAAGATGGTGATAGGAACAATGATGAGCTAGAAAAGAGCGGTAACCATAAATAACAAGAAAAGGATAGTGGGAATGCTAAAGACAGTAAGGAAAACAAAGTTTTAGATGAAGAACAAGGCAACAACAACAAGAAGTTCTGCAAGATTATGTCATGAAAGCAAAAGTGAAGGAAAAGAAGATAATTAGGTAAATAATGAGAGCAGTTGAGCAAAAACAGAGTCTAAAAGAGGAGTATCAATAGTGTTACACCATTTTTTGGTCATCTAACCTACTATCATTAGATGGACCCAAGTACACCATGTAACACCAATTTTACCCTAAGTAAAATTGCTTTCACTATGTGAAATAACTTAATAAAACACATTTATTAGGTTGTTTATGGTCTAAACAGGAAACCCCAAAAGGAAATATTAAACAAACCTATATTTGTTTTATTTTCCTCAAGGAATAATCAATTGAACAATAATTTAATTATTATTCCTGGTCATGTTTAACCCAAAACAAAGAAATTAATTAGATAAATCTTTATTTGTCTTATTATTTTCTAGGAATAATTATTTAAATCTTATTTAAATAATATTCCTTGTTAAATATGACTAATTCACCCATAAATAATTAAATAAATCATTATTTATTTGATTATCTTTCAACCACTTCCTTAAAATGATAAATAAATCATTTATTTATTTATTATTCACAAATAAAGGGATTTGACCCAAGTCAAATACTTTTTCCCTCCAACAAATATAATAAAATATTCCATGAAAGGTGGATCTAGATTTGGTTAATGTTATTTTA
The DNA here is from genome assembly GCA_034641835.2 of Pinus albicaulis. Classification (NCBI taxonomy): domain Eukaryota; kingdom Viridiplantae; phylum Streptophyta; class Pinopsida; order Pinales; family Pinaceae; genus Pinus; species Pinus albicaulis. The sequence goes on along the minus strand of JAXQQM020079700.1, from coordinate 31,928 downwards.
ATCATGCACCAAGATCTAGAATGACCCAATATTTTGTTATAAATAGGAGGGTTTTTCCTATCATTCTTGACCTTTTGTTGCCTATTAGATCACTCTGGATCTATACACTTGGTCACATTCTACGTTATTTGTTTTGTGATCTCCCTTTGAGTTCTATCTTTGTCTGGGTTTTCTACACCAAAAAGAGGGAGAGATTCTAGATCTGAAGTGTTGAGGACTTCCAAGAACCCATCCCATTGAGGAGAATTGGAAACATCTTCTTGTTTTCCTCCCAGGTGCCCTTAATACAAAAAATTATTTCAAAAATTGTTCTTGTCTTGTCTATTGGATATATGGAGCAAACCCTTCTTTTTACTGCTTAATGTCTTTCTATGCATAGATCTGTTTTTTTGTAGCTCTTGTCTTGATCAACTAACTGCAGATCTGAAGATATTGGCAGCCATATTCGATGTTAGGGCTATTAGTTATGCGTAGCTAAAGTGATCTTTTTTCGTACACTTCGACAAAGGATTCATACTAACAATTGGCGACTCCACACGGGTTTTCAATTACAACCGCTGTCATTTTTCATATTCCTGCATATCCAGCTACTTCAGACCCTAGGGTTTCTTTTCAGCTTTTTTTTTCCTATTTTTATGTTGTTTTTCTCACATAAAACCTTAAAACATTAAAATTTCTAACTTCCGCGTGTTTCTAGCCCTATTGTGCAGGAGACAAACATCAACCGCAACTGAGACGGAAACTTTTTCTGAAATCTGTCGCTGAGAGTGCCGGAAGTGCAGGTCACACTTTTTGGCCCAAAAACTGCATCCTGGAGCTTCAGGTCGTAGAAAACAGCCCCAAAACTGCGACCTGAGCGAAAAACAGGTCAAAAACTGCGACCTGGACTTTTTTCTGGAATTTTTCTGAAATTTTTCTGGGTTTTTCTGAAGCTTCTGTCAGGGTTTTCCAGCCTCTGTCAGGACCATGATGACAAAGGATTCATACTAACAAATATAATGATGATGAAAAAGAAGGTTCAGATGACAGCAGCTTGGAAGAAGTAGAGTTTGATAAAGAAAACCAAGAGAATGATGATGACTAAGGAGGTTTACATGACAACCATGAGGAAAGAGGACTTGTGCATAACAGTGAACACAATGATGGTGTAGATGATAACAACATGAAGATGATGAAGAAATAGAAGATCAAGAATAGGTAGATGATAATGCTGGGACTGATTTTGAAGAAGAAGGATAGGGCTAAAGTGAAATTGATATAGAGGCTGATGATCAACTACAAAACCAAGGAAAAATCACTAGAAATAGCAAGATAAAAGGTGAAGGGATGGTGAAGAAAAAGAAGAGGGTGGTTTTTCATGCCAAGAAAGGTGATAGTGAGAGAAGTGCAGCAAGTAATTCAAAAAAGAAGAACAAAGTGAAAATGAAGAAATCAGCAAAAGAATTCATTGAAGATTAAAAACACTCAAAGAGAGTAAAATACCAAAACAATTTGAGACATAACTCAATATTTTTCATAGGCTTATCTAAACCCTTGAAGGACCTCTCCACCAAGTTTGAGGAAAATTGGGCAACTTTTGGTTTTTTTTCAAATTTTGACCCCTAGGAGCGCAGCACCCTAGGTCCTACGCACAACATTGGTGCATCCTTAGCTCTCAAAGTTTGCATTTTTGGAATTCTCACATCACCTATAGTTTGCTCACCAATTTTAAAACCATTTGGAGCATTTTTACCCCCTCAAAACGTTAAAAAACATCAAAACATTGACCTTTCTGCCTCATTTTCAGACCAGGCGCTGCACACATAGCAGTGTTGGGATATTTTATTTTTGGATAGGAAAATTGCATCCAATCAACACAACTCAAGAATTTCTGGAAAGTAGACTCACCAAGATTTCCAACAGGCCATCACAGAGCCACATCCGGTGTCAGGAAGGGGTCCAAACCTCAGCTGCAATTGACCTCGTTTTCTGCTGAAGTGGCGCTACGCACAGAGGCTGCCTAGTGTGTTTTGGACCAAAAGTCAACAAAACACACTGATTTATGGAAAATAGATATTTTTGAGTTTTTTAAGGCAAATTAAGCTAGAATTAGGTGCAATTAGTTACTTTAGCATTTATTTCATGGGATATTATATGACTTCGGCCTTGCATGGTCTCTTGGCCATAAATGACATTTATGACTATATTTGACATTTTCCTACCACATTTACGGTTTTAGTCCTCATTTGATCCATAAATAGAGCATGAGGCCCTTATGTATTTTTTTGGCATATGATGAGCTTGAAGAGAAATATACATGGTTTCATGAGCTTGGAGAAGAAATTGGTTTTGTGAAGTGGATGAATGGCTTGTTTGCTTGGATGATGGAGAAGCTTGTTTGCAGGATTCCATAGCTCAGTGAATGGTGATGTTTTCCTATTTTGTCTATTTTTTTATTTGTTATCATTATGTTTCATGCTTCTTATCTACTGTTAAACAGAAAAGTATAGGTTGAGACATGTTAATTGAGGCACCTCAGTCCTCCTGTTTGTTATAACCTTTATGTTTTCTCTTTTGGCCATCTTAAGGAATTATTTACTGCTCCTTAGGTCCACCAAAAATTATTTTTGTTTCATGCATAGTTAGTATGTTAGCTTACAAGTAAGAATTATGGTATGCCTTGCTTATTTGAAGTTCTCAAAGCCCTATCTTGAAGCCTTTCTGTGGAATATTGATTGATTAGATTAAGTAAAAGAGGTCTCGTTCGACATTGCCCTTTTTCCATGCTTTTCGACTTGTTTCAAAGTTCCCAATAGCTTGAAATATGATGTTTAGGAGTTCCCTCTTCATAAATTAAGTTATTTGTTTAAATCTTGTATGTTTTCGCAAAATCTGAAGGTGAATGTCTAAAGTTAGGAGTTCTAATGCTTCTATGTTTCACCGGAATGTTCATATTATATGTTTATCAGTTTGATTATTGTTTAATGAGATCAATGGTTTTCCCTACCTCACAAGTTATGCTTCAAATTATATGTGTAAGACATCTTAGTCTTTTCCCAAACTTAATGTTCATTACATCATCATACATCACTCTAAGGATCCTTTCACCCTGCTAAATCAGCCCTGCAGCACACTCTGTTTCATCATTTAGACACTCTGGACTTTCACTTGACTCCATAGCCCAATGGCTTTGACATCCTCTCACTACTCTTATTACATTTGACCATCTTACCCATCCAAAAAAATCAAAAAACCCTACACCTAATAACTAGCCTAAAATCAAAACCCTAGAGAAGAAAGAACACATCCTTTGCACCCAATAGAGAGATCCCTCTTTGAGTCCAGGAAGGCTAGGTCCTCGGACTCCAAAGCTTGGTTCCATGTTACCCTGTCATTACAATAATGATCAATCTCTGCTTCTTCTTCTTCTTCTTGCAATGGGCATTCGATTTCATCATTGTTTGAGAAAGCAAGATTTGAATCTTCTAGTTCATAAGAAGCATCCTCAGTGGAGTCATCTGCTGGACCTTCCATGTACAAGGGATGTGGTACCTGATCTTTCTGCTCCTTTGCTTCCCTTGGCAATATTTGCAATGGTGGTCTCTTATACTGGGGATTATATCCTCTATTTGGAGCATTATAAAAATTCTTGGGAGCTGTATTCTTGGTCTCCAGTTCAAGTTTACCCAATTTATTAGTGAGATTCTTGATCATTTTACTCATTTCTTCAATTTTATCTGCATCCTTGTCCTGATTAGAGGTGGAAACCTCTTCCTTTCCTTTCCTTCTAACCTCCTGTTCAACCTTCCCTTTTAATTTTCCAGAGGAAGCAAAGTTAGCTTCCAATTCAAGAGCGTCTGACTGAGCATCATCTAGGGTGGCAGGCTTTCTCTCCCTGAGGGAAAAACAGAAATCTGAGTCAAAAGCTGCAATGAAAACAACTTTTGCAGCATTCTGATGAGGCTTCATATCTGCAGGGAGATTTATATATAACTTATTAAATCTCTTAATAAACTCCGACACCCCTTCATTATGTATCTTCTTGAGTGTATTGAACTCAGTGAGACACTGTCCATGATCTTTCTTTTCTCCCCATTTCCTGAGAAAAGTATTCTCCATGTCATCCCAGGTGGTTACTGAACGGTTTCCCAAGGTCTTAAACCATTTTCTGGCTTCACCATCCAAATATTGCACAAATAATCTTAAGACCACGTCTAAATTTTCAACATTAAGGTTCTCTGCAAAGGAGCAGAAATTCTCAATATGTCTCTGAGCATCAATTTCATTTTCACCATTGAATCTAGGCAAAATCTTCAAATAATCTTGTGGCATATCATTCAGCACTTGTGGTAAGGCCAGTGGAGCGTACTTGTTCAATAGGAAAGCAGGAACATTAGCCATTGGAGGAGGTGGGGGTTGTGCAACAATTTGATGTACAAATGAAGGAAGGGGAGGAGGAGGAAGTGGAGTATGTATAACAATGGGAATAAATTGCACAGTTGCCTGAGGTGTAGATGGAAACAATTCACGGTTAACAGCAGCTACTTCTGTGATTTCTTTAACTTCTTCGGCCTCAGGGGTGAGATGAAGGTTTTCTTTGGTTCTAGCACTTCCCCTGGGTGGGCTATCTGAGTAATATTTAAGATTTTCTTCAGTAAAGTCAGGATTTTCTACTGGAATTTCTTGAGAAGAAGAGGACGGATAATCTTCTACAGAATATTTAGGGACTTCAGCACGGGCTAATTGTCTTTCTTTCCAACTTCTTCTATGAATAATCTTTTCTGGGTCAGATACAAAGGATGTCTTTAACTTAGAGGAATCTAACCTCAAATGTGGCTTTCGAGGAGCCAGGACTACCAATAGATTTATCAAATAAAGAACAGTGGAGTCGCCAAGGTGAGAGATACGCAACTCTTCAACTCTCTATGCTCACCTGATTAGAGAGTGAATATGATTTGTCGAGGCCCAGGGAAACTGATATTCTCAAATTCGTCCCCGGAAACGGCGCCAGAAATATGTTGTAGACAATTTTGTCCCCCTAGAGACAGCCTAGAGTTGCTATAGACCAGTTCCTAGGACATCTTAACATAGCAAGGAGCTCATAATATAGCTTGGGTTGTCAATCCAAAAGCTCTCTTACTATCTCTTGCAAAACAAGGAAATTAGTTTAAATGGAACCAAACTCTCTCAGAAGCTGATACAAAGATAAGAATAATGTAGGAACAGCATGCAAAACTCCAATACAAAAGCATCAGACAGTTAAGAGACAACTTACTACAAAGGGGGCCAGTTCAAATAATATGCCACAGAAATCAAATATCAGAAAGTGGATGCAGTGAAGAAACATGAAGAAGATACTAGTTAGCATGAGGCTGATACCCAGATACACAACAAAACCACATATGGGCTTATCGAACTAAGAATCCATACATGACAATGGCGTTTTAAAATCACTGTCCTCAAGTAACTAATATAGCAAAAAATATGGATGAAATGAACATGGAACAGTATATCATGACTAGGCCTATTTAAAGCGCTTGACTAATCCAAGTATGGGCACCAACTAGGATGAATCCTTACTTAAGACCAGTGAGCCACTCGCATTCTAGAACATGATATAAGAAGATAAATAGCATGGAATGAGATTTTATATTAACACATAAGAGAAAATTACATACTGTGAGATACCAAAGACCAGAATCCTCATTACAGTTATAACTCCTCCTCACTGAGACCCTACGGGCTCTGAGCCTTCATATAGAAGTGTTACAAGATGTATACAAGAACTTCTCACTGCACATTTTACTGATAGAAATCTAGAACCCTTTCAATGTCTTTCTTCCTCATTTTTATAAGAGAAACAGAAAGCTCTAGAGAATGAGGGTAGGTGAAAACATTAAATTGCTTAATTTGAACAAAATGGCGGAAATATGCCTGCCCATACTGCTTGACGACACTGTAGTGCTGAACGTACTCTGTGGTTGCTCCATAAAATAAATGCAGTAGGAGTAGATTTTTCTGGAGAAAAAACATGAGGAATAAAATATGGAACATTATGTACTTTTCTGAGAGAAAAAACTATTGAAGAGCACCCTGGAGGATCTGATTTCTTTGCACTTGTACTAGAGCCTTCTGGATGTTAAATCGACTTTTGAAATCTCTAGTTCCAACCATTGAATTCCTTGCTCTCTAATTGATATTATTTGTTATGAAATTAATGTCTTCAACTACCAGGGTCTATCTTTTGAATTGCTCTGAGGGGTTTGATAAATTTCAGCCTTGCTTCATTAAATAAAAGTCTTGTCAACGATATTTTCTCGGATCTCTGCTTCATCATCCAGCACCTGCTGAATATAACTTTGAAATGCACTCGTCCTCTTGTGATGTAAACCCCGGATTACGATGGTTCTTCAGTACCAAACACCTGCAAAAATCCACAAACTCATTAAAAGAAACCAGACTCTGTGATGGATATGTAATGAGGGTGGCCGTGTGACGAAGCGTCGTGACAACAATGGTGGCAGTACACAGGATGGTGGTGAAAACGCAGAGGAACTGTGAAGAATGGGTTGACGGAGGTTTATAACACAAAACGCTAAAATATGGCGTGTGAATGAAATATATTTATATAAATGGCAGAAGGGGAAATAGATGACACGTAGGTGTACGAAAGGTCAGTCGGAGTGGACGACCTGGAGGCGGGTCTGGTCAACCAGTGTGTATACCAATATTCTGAGCCGGAGGGCGATCAAAGGTGGTCCAGGGACGCGATGGACGTAGGTTAAAGCACGAGTAGCTTTGGGAGCTAGTCACTGTTGGATGGAGGGCACAGGATCGGACGGTTGACGATGATTCCGCTGCACATCCTTTGGCTGAAATTTAATGCGCGGGGAGAGAGGAGGCCTGAGGTAAAGCGCATGCATCTTCGAGGCACGATGGCTATCGGATGGAGGCCCCGAGATCCAATGGTCACCGTTTATTCCGCTACCCGACTTTCATCCAAAGGATAATGCACGAAATGGGCGGTTTTCAAGCCCGTACAAAAGACAGGCGGCGCACATTCAATGGAATTGCTGGGTTTTGCGGAAAACCACCGTCACGGCAAAGGTGGTGCAGAATGAAACCATCGGTTTCAAAGGCGTGGGGACCACCACAGAAAACCAGCTCTGCTCCGTCGATTTGCTTCTGATCGGACGGCCACGGGTGCCCCCGAAACTTTGAACGATTAGCTCCTTTCCGCTTGGCGCCCGGTCTTGCACCCGAGTCACATGGGGGAATGAAACAAAGGGGTTAAGGCTGAGGGGCTAGGCTCGAAATAATTTTAATTACAGGTTTTAACTTTCGCACAGTGTATTTTATGAGCGGAAATGGGAGTGTTAAGCAGAAATATGGAGGTTTTAGGCCACAGCAGAGGTTCGGAACGGATTTAGAAGAGGCTGCAGGTCAAAAATTTATATGTAAGGGCTGACATGTACAACATCGGCTCCATCTGGGGATGGCATGTTCATCCTTGGACATGTCGAGAACACGCAGACCTCAGACCATCCTGTATGTAAACTCCATTCGGCAATCCCTTTGCATTTTCTTTAAAACTCATTAGCACACATCCCTTACTAAAATAAAAACTGAAACAAAGTCTATATACAATACAATACAACAGACATACTCTGCCCGAATCAAAATTGAAAGTAGGGCTTTAGGAATTGGCCGTTCACAGGGGCATCTAACAAGTCACCCTGCAAATTTTCTAAAATAAATGTATTATTACCTTTTAGCTCCATAATCTTAAATGGGCCAAACCAAAGTGGATCAAATTTAGCATGTTTTCCCTTTTCAGCACTCCGGATATCCCATCTGAGAACCGGATCACCAATTTGAAATTTCCTGTCTTTTGCATGCTGATCAAAGATGTTTTCATTTTCTCCTGATACTCCGCTAATCTCTTATTCACTTGGCTCCGTGTTTCCTCCAATTCTACCAATTGGTTAATTCTTCTGACCATGTCATCTGGTTCTTCCTGACTTTCCTGCATGAAACGTGCGACTGGCAATGCCAATTTCACAAGAAACACAGCTACTCGCCCATATACCAGTTCATAAGGGGATTTCCCAGTTGATCTCTTACTGGTTATTCTATTGGCCCACAAAGCAAATTTCAATTGGGAATCCCAATTCTTTTGATTCTCATTAATTGTCTTCTTCAAGGCCCTCGCCAGAGTTTTGTTGGAAGATTCTTCCAAGCCATTCCCATATGGATAGTAAGCTGTGGAGTTATTTAATGCAATATTATACTGCTGGTAGAAATTTACAAATTTATTGGACTTGAAGGCCTGTGCATTATCGGTTACAATTCTAGCTGGACAGCCAAACCTGGATATGATGTTCTCTTCCATGAATTTGATGATTACAGCATCTGTAGCATTTCTCGCAGGTATGGATTCCACCCACTTTGTAAAGTAATCTGTTGCAGTCAATATCCATTTATGTTGGCCACTCGAAGGGGGATGTATTTCTCCAATAAAATCTAATCCCCATTGCTGAAATGGTTCATCTATATGAACTGGAATTAGGGGCAAAGCAGGCAGCTTTTGTCTCTCAGCAAATTTTTGACACTTATCACATGCTCTAACCCAATTAAAAACATCTCCAAATAATTTAGGCCAATAAAAACCAGCCTTCAGAATTTTATGGGCTGTAGCCCTCCAACTGTAATGTCCTCCACAGATCCCTTCATGAAATTCTATCATTATATTTTCTACTTCATTTTTTGTAAGGCATAATAGTAATATACCTGAAGGATCTATCCAATATAGCTTCCCATTAGCAACTATGTATTTCTGTGATTTCATTCTTACAGCCCTGTATTTTATCTTATCACAACTTGGAGGACAGCTGAGTGTTAAGAGATATTCAACTATTTCTTTGTACCAAGTACTAGTGAGATATTTTATGTGTATCTTTTGAGAGGCCATCTCTAGTCCTTGTTGTTCTTCTCCTTTCTCAGATTCTTCATTTGCTATCATGGATAAATTTATGCCTAGAGCCTGATGATTTGATTCAGACAGAATTTTGGCTAGCCCTTGTCCTTTAACCAACTTAGTGGGCCTTATGTCCAAATCATACTCCTGAATTTTTGCAATCCATCTTCCTCTTTTACCTTCACTATCCCCCTGAACAAGAATGTCTTTGACAGCTGCTGTAGGGACATATGCAATGATGTGAGATTGCAAAATATACATTCTGAAAGCTTTAAGAGACTTCACCAGGGCATATGCCTATTTCTCCAATATGTTGTATTTCAATTCTGCATCATGCAATACCTGACTGAAAAAGGCTATAAGCTGCTCATATCCATCTTTATTTTTCTGCAACAAGACTCCAGCTACAGTATGAGGTGAAGCAAATGAAAAGATCATAAATGGCTTGTTGTAATCTGGTCCAGCTAGTACAGAAGCTTCAACAAATTCCTATTTTATTCTGGTGAATGCATCTCTAGATTCCTGTGACCATTTCACCTCATTGCTCTTTTTAAGCATATCAGTTATATGCCTAACTATCTCAGCATAGTTAGGAATAAATCTTCTCAGAAAATTAATTCGTCCTAGGAACACCTGCAATTCTTTCTTATTCCTGGGTAAAGGAATACTGTTTATAACTTCAACTCTCTTAGGGTCTATTTTCACACCATCTTTAGTTACAATGTGCCCTAAGATTTTTCCCTCATCTAATGCAAATAAAGATTTTTGAGGATTGAGGGAAAGACCATACCTTCTGCATTTCTCAAAGGTTCTCTGCAAGTGCTGAATGTGTTCAGTATCATCCTTTGAAAACACTGTGATATCATCCAGATATACCACCAAAAACTTGTCATGCTCTCCAACAAAAGCTATGTCCATTGCCCTCTGAAAAGTAGCTCCTGCATTAATTAATCCAAATGGCATCCTGGCATACATAAATGTTCCCCATGGTGTTGTAAATGCAGTTTTCTTCTGATCCTCTGGGAACACGGCTACCTGATTATAACCAGAAAACCCATCCATCATTGACATTCTGGAGGCTCCGACCACTTTCTGCAGAATGTGATCCATCTTAGGCAATGGATAATTATCTTTTAAAGATGCTCTATTTAAGTTTATAAAATATAAACACAACCTTATTTCTCCATTTTTCTTTCGAACAGGAACAAGGTTTTCCACCCATTCTGAGTATCTCAATGGCACAATTATTTTGGCCTTCAGTAGCTTCTTGATTTCTTTTTCAATAGAGGGAAGCAACAGAGGATTTATCTGCCTGAGCTTCTGCTTATAAGGCTTTGCATCCTCCCTCAAAGGGATTTTATGTTGCATTATATCAACATCAAAAGTTTTAAGGTCTTGATAAGACCATGCAAATACATCCTTATATAACTGAAATAATTTCAGATATTTCTCTTTATATTCTTTTGGGACCTTTTTGGATAATTTGACAATTTTGGGCTAAGCATCAGTGCCCAGATTTAAATATTCCACTTGTTCTTCTTCTACTGTTTTCCTGTGCTGCAATGGAACATCGTTTTTATCAAACAATATTTCTAGAGGTACCAGCCCTCTAGGTATGATATTTCCTTTCAGCTGCAGCACTTTATTGCCTGCTATTTTTTCTTCCCATTTGTTTTCTACAACATTTTCAACTTCCTCTTCTTCATTATCATCAATCTCCATATTTTAAAACTCACCCACTGTCTCCAGGAATCTCTTCATCTATTCATCATCTTCAAAAACCTGCCAGTGTTTAATATTATCTGGGATTGATGGTATGTATCGTACTTCAATTTCATACCTCAAAAGAGGATTTTGTGGAGGATGAAATGTACTTGCAGCCACAGTAAGAGATTCTGCCATTCTGTTCTGCTCCCAGGGCATGAACTGTATGTTAAATGCCAAGAAGAAATTCTCCACCATGTCCCATACTTCATTTCTATATGCTTTCAGGCGAGGATGCTTGGTTTGGCATTAATTTCTAACTTGTTTGACCACTAGCTCAGAGTCTCCCATGACTTTTAAACTTTGTATGCCCATATTCTTGGCTGTCTGTAATCCCAACAAAAGTTCTTCATATTCCACTACATTATTGGTAGCCTCATATTCCAATTTAAAGGACAGTGGGACCCATTTTCCAATAGGAGAGATTAATAACACCCCAGCTCCATTGCCTTCTCTTGAATTTGCCCCATCAAAATATAAAGTCCAGATTCCAGCTTCATAATTTTCTGAAGGCTGCTCATCCTTAATTTTGAAGGAGGATTCATGCACATAATTTTGATCTTCTTCTAGCATAAAGCATGAAAAATCTCCTTCTTTACTATAGACTGGTGAATTTTCAGAGTTATCAACCTTAGTAACTACCTTGACAAATTTAGTCTCTCTGTATAACCTCCTCTCCTGTCCGCCAAAAACTGGGATGGTAGCATATGTTAAATCCAGCTTAATTGACCCACCAATTTTTGTACCCCAGGACCTTGACAGCAACATGCCAAAGCGGGCTGGGATATCAGCCACCACAATATCCATGACCACACTCTTTGCTGGAATTTGGGCCAAATTGACCACTAAGTCTTTAATCATCCCCAAGCATTTGACTCTTTTGGAATCAAATGAATAAAGGTCTTTATATGGGCGTGTGATTTGCAATCCTAGTTGTTCCATGACAAATAGAGGCATAAGATTATGGGAAGCCCCAGAATCTAACATACAATTGTGTAACAGCAGGTCATGAATAACTAGAGACACATAAAAAGGAGGAGTAGAAGGATCTACTTCCTCAACATGTGGGCCAAATACTACCATGGGTCTTTCTTCTTGAAGGTTTAAACTATCAGGCACAATTGATATTTCAGGAGGGAGCATAAAAGAAGTAACTTGAGACTGATATGCAGGTTGTTTTAGCAGCTCAGTCAAGGGGACTGGAATTTTAATTTTCTCAAGTTCTTTTTGAAAACTAAAAGCAGGAGGGGGCTTTTCTATCACAACTTATTTTGACTCTTTATTTTCAGATGAAAATTTAATTTCTTTTGACACAGATTCATCATTAGGAGCACTGACTACTTTTGAAGAAGAAGGAATCTGGTCATTAGGCTGCAAGGGAGTATTTAGAGGACTCTTACCTTTTTCTGTGTTTCTCTTTGTTGCTGATTCCTTCTGAGCAGGTACCTCCTTCTGAGGTGGCTCCTCTTCTTGATCTTGAGTTCAGGTCCTCTTCCTTGAAGATCTGAGATCATATTTTCTATTGAAGTGTGCTTGCATGAAATCAGCAAATTGTTTACAATAATGATCAATCTCTGCTTCTTCTTCTTCTTCTTGCAATGGGCATTCCATTTCATCATTGTTTGAGAAAGAAAGATTTGAATCTTCTAGTTCATAAGAAGCATCCTCAGTGGAGTCATCTGCTGGACCTTCCATGTACAAGGGATGTGCTACCTAATCTTGCTACTCCTTTTCTTCCCTTGGAAATATTTGCAATGGTGGTCTCTTATACTGGGGATTATATCCTCTGTTTGGAGCATTATAAAAATTCTTGGGAGCTGTATTCTTGGTCTCCAGTTCAAGTTTACCCAATTTATTAGTGAGATTATTTATCATTTTACTCATTTCTTCAATTTTATCTGCATCCTTGTCCTGATTAGAGGTGGAAACCTCTTCCTTTCCTTTCCTTCTAACTTCCTGTTCAACCTTCCCTTTTAATTTTCCAGAGGAAGCAAAGTTAGCTTCCAATTCAAGAGCGTTTGACTGAGCATCATCTAGGGTGGCAGGCTTTCTCTCTCTGAGGGAGAAACTGAATTCTAAGTCAAAGGCTGCAATGAAAACAAATTTTGCAGCGTTCTGATGAGGCTTCATATCTGCAGGGAGATTTAGATATAACTTATTAAATCTCTTAATAAACTCCAACACTCCTTCATTATGTCTCTTCTTGAGTGTATTGAACTTAGTGAGACACTATCCGTGATCTTTCTTTTCTCCCCATTTCCTGAGAAAAGTATTCTCCATGTCATCCCAGGTGATTTTTGAACGGTTTCCCAATGTCTTGAACCATTTTCTGGCTTCACCATCCAAAGATTGCACAAACAATCTCAAGACCACATCCAAATGTTATACATTTAAGTTTTCTGCAAAAGAGCAGAAAGTCTCAAGATGTTTCTGAGCATCAATCTCATTTTCTCCATTAAATCTAGGCAGAATTTTCAAATAATCATGTGGCATATCATTTAGCACTTGGGGTAAGGCCAGTGGAGCATATTTGCTCAAGAGAAAAGCTGGTACATTAGCCATTGGAGGAGGTGGGGGTTGTGCAACAATTTGATGTACAAATGAAGGAAGAGGAGTATGAATAACAATAGGAATATACTGTACAGAAGCTTGAGGTGTAGATGGAAACAATTCACGATTAACAGGGGCTACTTCTGTAACTTCTTTAACTTCCTCAGCCTCAGGGGTAGGATGAAAGTTCACTTTAGCTCTAGCACTTCCCCTGGGTGGGCTATCTGAGTAATATTCGGGATTTTCCTCAGTGGAGTCAGGATTTTCCACTGGGATTTCCTGAGAAGAAGAGGATGGATGATCTTCTACAGAATATTCAGGGACTTCAGCACGGGCTGATTGTCTTTCTTTCCAACTTCTTCTATGAATAATCTTCTCTGGGTCAGATGCAGAGGATGTCTTTAACTTAGAGGAATCTGACCTCAAATGTGGCTTTCGAGGAGCCAGGACTACCAATAGATTTATCAAATAAAAAGAAGTGGAGTCACCAAGGTGAGAGATATGAAACTCTTCAACTCTCTATGCTCACCTGATTAGAGAGTGAATATGATTTTTCGAGGCCCAGGGAAACTGATATTCTTGAATTCGGTCCCCGGCAACAGCGCCAGAAAGATGTTGTCGACAATTATTGTCTACCCTGGAGACAACCTAGAGTTGCTATAGACCAGTGCCTAGGACATCTTAACATAGCAAGGAGCTCATAATATAGCTTGGGTTGTCAATCCAAAAGCTCTCTTACTATCTCTTGCAAAACAAGGAAATTAGTTTAAATGGAACCAAACTCTCTCAGAAGCTGATACAAAGATAAGAATAATGTAGGAACAACATGCAAAACTCCAATACCAAAGCATCAGACAATTAAGAGATAGCTTACTACAAAGAGGGCTAGTTCAAATAATATGCCACAGAAATCAAATATCAGAAAGTGGATGCAGTGAAGAAACATTAAGAAGATACTAGTTAGCATGAGGCTGATACCCAGATACACAACAAAACCACATATGGGCTTATCCAACTAAGAATCCATACATGACAATGGCGTTTTAAAAGCACCCTCCTCAAGTAACTAATATAGCAGAAAATATGGATGAAATGAACATGGAACGGTATATCATGACTAGGCCTATTTAAAGCGCTTGACTAATCCAAGTATGGGCACCAACTAGGATGAATCCTTACTTAAGACCAGTGAGCCACTCGCATTCTAGAACATGATATAAGAAGATAAATAGCATGGAATGAGATTTTATATTAACACATAAGAGAAAATTACATACTGTGAGATACCAAAGACCAGAATCCTCATTACAGTTATAACTCCTCCTCACTGAGACCCTACGGACTCTGAGCCTTCATACATAAGTGTTACAAGATGTATACAAGAACTTATCACTGCACATTTTACTGATAGAAATCTGGAACCCTTTCAATGTCTTTCTTCCTCATTTTTATAAGAGAAACAGAAAGCTCTAGAGAATGAGGGTAGGTGAAAACATTAAATTTCTTAATTTGAACAAAATGGCGGAAAGATGCCTACCCATACTGCTTGACGGCGCTATAGTGCTGAACGTACTCTGTGGTTCCTCCATAAAATAAATGCAGTAGGAGTAGATTTTTCTGGAGACACAACATGAGGAATAAAATATGGAACATTTTGTACTTTTCTGAGAGAAAAATCTATTGAAGAGCACCCTGGAGGATCTGATTTCTTTGCACTTATACTAGAGCCTTCTGGATGTTAAATCGACTTTTGAAATCTCTAGTTCCAACCATTGAATTCCTTTCTCTCTAATTGATATTCTTTGTTATGAAAATAATGTCTTCAGCTACCAGGGTCTATCTTTTGAATTGCTCTGAGGGGTTTGATAAATTTCAGCCTTGCTTCATTAAATAAAAGTCTTGTCAACGATATTTTCTCGGATCTCTGCTTCATCATCCAGCACCTGCTGAATAGAACTTTGAAATGCACTCATCCTCTTGTGATGTAAACCCCAGATTATGATGGTTCTTTAGTACCAAACACCTGCAAAAATCCACAAACTCATTAAAAGAAACCAGACTCTGTGATGGATATGTAATGAGGGTGGCCGTGTGACGAAGCGTCGTGAAAACAATGGTGGCAGTACACAGGATGGTGGTGAAAACGCAGAGGAACTGTGAAGAATGGGTTGACGGAGGTTTATAACACAAAACGCTAAAATATGGCGTGTGAATGAAATATATTTATATAAATGGGGGAAGGGGAAATAGATGACACGTATATGTACAAAAGGTCAATCAGAGTGGATGACGTGGAGGCGGGTCTGGTCAACCAGTGTGTATACCAATATTCTGATCCGGAGGGCGATCAAAGGTGGGCTAGGGACGCGATGGACGTAGGTTAAAGCGTGAGCAGCTTCGGGAGATAGTCACCGTTGGATGGAGGGCGTAGGATCGGACGGTTGATGATGATTCCGCTGCACATCCTTTGGCTGAAATTTAATGCGCAGGGAGAGCAGAGGCCTGAGGTAAAGCGCGTGCATCTTCGAGGCACGATGGCCATCGGATGGAGGCCCCGAGATCCAACGGTCACCGTTTATTCCGCTACCCGACTTTCGTCCGGAGGATAATGCGCGAAATGGGTGGTTTTCAGGCCCATTCAAAAGACACGCGGCGCACATTCAATGGAATCGCTGGGTTTTGCGGAAAACCACCGTCACGGCAAAGGTGGTGCGGAATGAAAACACCGATTTCAAAGGCGCGGGGACCACCACGAAAAACCAGCTCCGCTCCGTCGATTTGCTTCTGATCGGATGGCCACGGGTGCCCCCGAAACTTTGAACGATTAGCTCCTTTCCGCTTGGCGCCCGGTCTTGCACCTGAGTCACATGGGGGAATGAAACAAAGGGGGCTAAGGCTAAGGGGCTAGGCTCAAAATAATTTTAATTGTGGTTTTTAACTTTCGCACAGTGTATTTTATGAGCGTAAATGGGAGTGTTAAGTAGAAATATGGAGGTTTTAGGCCACAGCAGAGGTTCAGAATAGATTCAGAAGAGGCTGCAAGTCAAAAATTTATATGTAAGGGCTGACATGTACAACAGAAAGTACGAGCTATTCAAGCGATACAGAACCCTTGGCTTCTCTAGCCCACCTAATTAATATCTTTGGAAGCCACCCAATGGTAGGGTAGACTTCACGTGGAACTTACCATCAAGTAAATGGTAAAAAATCTCCAGAAATCGCCTTATTAAACGGCGACCACCCATCCCATCCAACGGTAATTTTTTATTTTTACCCGAATTGACTGTTCCAACAGCTAGTTGTTGTACCTTGGGTGCGCTCAGCGTGCCCTTACACTCCCAGTACACCTCTGTACTTGGAGCATACCCCCTGTGCTCCCGGCACACCGACTGCAACCTGAGCTTATTCCTGCTAATGGTAATTCTATATCGCCATAGAATAGCCCCCAAGATTTTTTTTATAGTTGCCTTGCCTGCCTAGTGACCTTCTACTGTGCCCTCACAAGCTTCTGCCAAGATAGTGGGCCTCTCATGCTCCAGAATGTATCTGCACAACACTCGTCCAACGCCTAGTTAATATAAAGGACCTGCGATAATAGTAAAATATGTTACCCACATAACCAACTCCTTCTTTTTTTGTACAGAATATGCTGCAGATGTCGTGCCTATTTTCAGGGGCTAGAAAATATCATTGAAGTGTGCATGAACGACCCTTGTGGCGAACCGCTACGCATCAGGAAATCCTTCCCTCAAGTTAAGGGGTTCGCCACCCGACTCGAGTCGGGGCAAGTGATCTAGCCTCGCATTTAGCTTTGATGACTTGACTATGACTTCAAAATCATATTCCTGAACCATCAACAACCACCCACAGATTTTCCCCCCCAACACAGGCTTATGCATCAGGGACTTGAAAGCCGAATGATTTGTAAACATATTAAAGTGTCTTGCCAATAGATAGTGCTGATACTTCTGTAGTGCATAGACCACGACCAACCATTCCCTTAATATGGTGGCATAATTGTTCTTCGTACTTGAGAGTTCTTGACTAGCCAATGTGACTGGGTGATCAATGTCTCTGGTGTAAGGCCACGTAAGGACCCTCCCCAGGGAAATCCATAATGCATCAATATGTACAAGACATTCCTTCGCCCCATTGGGATAATTAAGAAGAGGTGCAGATAACATCCATTCCCGGAGTCGCTCAAAGTTATTCCAGCACTTGTCATCCCAAAATAATGAAACATCTTTCTTAAGCATCATGTCCACAGGTGTGGTGGTCAGTGCGTATCCCAGAGTGAAATTCTTGTAGTAGCTCGTAAGTCCTAGGATCGTCCGTAGCTATTTCTGATGCATCAACGCATCTGCAGCCTGTAGTGGAGGTCCTACAACTGCATAATCCTCCTCTGAATCAGGAATAGAGACATTTTGTGGATCCAAATAGCACTCTCTTATGCTACTAGGGTAGGGTAGTCCTCTTACCTATAAAGATATGTAGCGGAAGTCCCTCATAATTCGTAGGTAGCACAGCGCAGAGACATCATGCAGCAGATTTTTCCAATTTTCCTTTTCCTCATTGGAATCGGAGAAGCATTTGCTATCTCTTTCCCAGCAAAGCAGACCATCAACCGTAGGGTTGACCCAGTATTTTTCCCTCGCAGTTAGCTTATAGATGTGATCCACCTCTTCTTCCTCACGCACTGACTTGGTGTACCTCTCTCCTTTTTCAAGGTCTAGAAGTACTATTACCTGCGTTCCTTCACTTTCAAATACCATGCTCCTCTTTTTTAAGTTGATAATACCACCAATATCGATGGCCCAGTCCAATCCTAGGAGTGCCAGGTAGGGATCCGCATATTCTACAATATGAATGACCTCAAAATCAGCCCAAACTTTGACCCCTGTGATGTCTACCACGATCTTCGATAACCTTCCTAAAGGTATGATTTTTTGTTGATTAGCCATGCGAAACTAGATAGGGGACCACTCCAACTTAGGCTCTCCAATTCGTTGCTAGGTTTTCTTAGGTAGTACGTTTGCATCCAAGCCTAGGTCCATAATAACCTGATCCATCTCATAGTCACCAATTTGCGTGGTTAACCGCATCTCCCTGCCAGTGCGTCTCTTATGCTTATAGATTTTGTGTACATCCTTAATTTCCATAGCTAGGGTTGTCTTTTCTACGCAGCTATCTATCAAAACTTGGAGGTTTTCTATGAATCTTTGGTTACGCAGGAGCTTCATACATGCCTCCAAGAATTATTTAACCTCATCGTTTGTAGAGGCGTGAGGAATAGGTGCCTCAGCCCTAGAAAATTCTTGGCGAGCTCGGACAAAGGCTTCTTTATTTTCCTATAAGTCCAAACCTTCTTGCTTAACAACCATTTTACAGATGAGAGGCTCCGCCTCAAATTTTTCCACAACTCCCTTAGCAACCATGCCGTCGCATGTGATAACATTAACACTTCTTCCTTCATCCCGAGGTTCCGCCTTGACCCTTTGTACATTCTGCATAGGTGTCTGTTGCTTCTCCTGCATTTTGGCCATAAGAATCGGGAAATATTCGGTCACATGATACAGATGTCTACAGTATTTGTGGGATTGTCTTGCAGGGTTTACGCTATCCCTTGCAAAGTGCCCAAATTCTCCGCAGTTATATAAAACCAGTTGTCTTCTCCCCCTACCTGCTTTTCCACCTTGGCCTCCTCCCCTGCCCCTAGCTAAGGAGTTGCTTAGGCTTGAGGGGGGTCTTGGTGATGAAAAATCCGCCTGTACCCTATATATATTTCCTCGATATATCATTAGATCGTACGTTCGGCAGTTCTGTTCATTATGGCCTACAAATCTGTAGAACCTGCACCATTGTTGCTTTATCTCTGGGACATATGCGGCAAGGCAGGGGCAGTGGTTGGTATCGTGTAGCCCAACAATACAAAAATCATCACACCACAATACCGAACTGGGTCCTGCAGCTTCCCTTGGCCGCAACGGACTGGGTCCCCCAGCCTGTATGTAGTCTGCTAGTAGAGGACAGTTATCCTTGGTGTGTCCATTCACCCTGCATCGTATACATCATATTTTAGGGCTAGCCTCCATTTGTCACTCCTTCCTTAGATTCTAGATATCCATATGCATTGCTTCTAGTTGGCCATGTATCTTCTATACTCCTAACTAGGTATCATCTCTTGGCGCAACTTCTAGCTTCATCGCATTTTCCAGGGCTTTTTCCTGCAATTCAATGGCTTGATGTCCCATTGGCATGCGTAGGTGGGGCAACATAATAGCAATGAACCACTCCGTGTGCTGCTTGTCATTGTATAGAAATCCTCCTTCTCTAATTACCTTCTTTAACCATTGGTCAGCCTCCCATACGGACTTTGATGGTCCTTGCATGAAATCCTTCAGATCGTTCACTATCTACGAGTAGGACTTGGGAATTGTGAACCATTTTTTTAAATAATTCTTAATCTCTTCAATGGTTTCATTCACATGATGATTTATGTACCCCATATACCAATCAAAGGCCCTTCCCTCAAAGGCCAGGGATAGTTGCGCCCTTTTCACCGCATCACTAGCTACATTCTACGCAGTCCATACCGATCCTGCAATGAACCAAAACCGATCCATATCCTCATCTCCTATGCCCTTGAAGGTGGGTAGCTTCATGTGCGAAGCCATATCGTCTTCTGGTGGTGGGGGAAATGAGTTCTTACCCCTATGAGTGTTCGATGGTGGCATAGACAGAGAGCTATGCACAGCAGAATTTCTTACTGGACTGTAGATGAATCGATCCCCCTCCTGATTGGTTATGTAGTACTTACCATTGTGCATTGTACCCTCGCTCTGATCGGAGCTCATTCACTCTGTGTGGCTACACAGGATGCTTTTTCACACAACAATATCTTAATCAGTAATGGTAGAGTTTTTAGAAACTTACCGCGGAACCCCTTGAAAAATCTTTTCTCTGCCTCAGAGTAGGACACAAATTGATCAATCCCAAATTTCTTCACAAATCCTCCTATTACATTGTCCACCCAGTGATCTACCGTGTGCGTGATGGTGTTATCAGTATTTTCTAACTATCGTATTAGCTCTGAAGTCCACTGTGTAACCCTTTCTTCCTTCCAATACTTCTAGAAATCTACGAGCCTTGCAAGCCACTCCTGAAGCTCAATTGCAAATGTCACGAAGAAAATTTCGTAGATCTCTGTGAAAATGTACTTATTCTTCCACTTTTCTGTGGTTAGCCTTATACTATGATTCTCTTTTACTCTGAATTCCTAAATTTTCTTTTCAAACCACTCATTGATCTCTTTCTTCTCAAGTCTCCAATGTGTTCTTGGGATTACCTGATCTCCCTTAAAATGCTCCTGATCCCAGCAACAAAGCCATTTTTTGGCTCGAGGGGTCCTGAACCAGGTTCAGAGGTTAAGGTTTGCCAACAAACCCCTATACTACTAGCCCTTTCAATAGTGACCTACTTGTGCAGGCCAAAGTATCACCCGAAGCAGTATGGGAGGGTGCTGGAACCAGGTTTCTGCACCCTGAGAGAGAGCAGGTAAGTCAAACAGGGTTTCCTTCCCAACTTTAACAACTTTAGATCTAGTTACAGACTTATATCGCAGAGTTTATATCTACTAACTATCCTTGCATCCACGTGCGCAACACTAATCTATCAGTACAACAACTATAATCACAGTAATCGACAGATCATAGCTTCATCTAACAGGAACAAGGATATTCTCGTAGCTATAACAAATCTATTTCCAAGTCGATACTCCACAGTTACCAGAGTTACCATCAGTCATAGATTAAATAAGCACCTTTGCATCAGTAATATCACAAGTAATATCATAAATGCATACATAATAGATCACAGGAATACTCTGTATTATAACAACACATAATCAACCATAGATAACTCAGATAGTAGGACATAAACTCAGATAACGCAGAGATACTCTAACCAAATTCTCATATATTAATATCCAAAACCCAAATACACTTCAACACAGCCTGCGCACACAGCCAGCAGGGTCCGCACACAACAGGACTAAGGATCTCCACGTACACAGCCAATAGGATTCCTTTCCCTATCAACCCAACTAGATCTAACACTTCACAACTATCATCAATCTCTATTCTCTTTTGCCTATGACTCAAGAAAGGTTCATCTATTTATACCAATTTAGCCTATGCATCCAATGGTCTGCAAACCGTGGCTTGTGGACTCTTGGTCTACCCTTGACCCATTACAATGTGTTAGGGGTTTTGAGCCACCCCAAAATCCCCATGTTAGACTAATTAGGACCAAATTATACAAAATCGCAGCTTTTAGGGGACCCTGTTCGAAAAGGTATAGTTATTTATGGCACAAACAATTATGCTTTGAGATATGTATTAGACAATGGAGTAAAAATGCAAAAATATGCATATTCAGATTGGGTTGAGAGTGAAAAAGATAGAAAGGGTTCATCAAGATATTGCTTCAGTTTGGGATTTATTATGATTTCGTAGATAAGTAGGAAGGAGACATCTGTCACACTCATTACTCTAGAGGTCGAGTATATTGTAGCTTAGTGATCAGGTGCTCAAAATTACGCTGAAAAATGAAACTTGTTGGAATGGTGTGGAACCTGAACGACTGCATATATCTTGTAATTTTGAATTTGGTGCAACTTATTTTGCAGAAAACTGACACTGTATGCTCCCAAAAATGTGTAGTGATCATTTTCCCAAACAGGAAATTTTTTGAAAAACATTATGCAGGCTGCCGATTCAACAGTCCGTATAGTTGAGTGGGAATGGTTGATCGGGCATTGGGCTAATAAAGCTTCACTAGTTGTCTGAATATGGATGGTGATGGTTGGTGTATTATTAGTGGGTGGTTGGTGGCCAGCCATAGGCTACCACGTGGCCCAACCAGAGGCCACCATGTGGTAGCCCGAGGGCCACCAAAATTGCTTAAGGTCTAAGTTAACACTTCGCAGGATTTGAAATGGTGACCTCTCTCGAAATAGTTCACCACCTAATGGTTGGACTACAATTATTTCTTGTTAAAACTTATGTGAAAATGTTATATAAACTATATTTGGCAGAGGTTTGGCGGTAAGGGCCAGGGCTTAGCCTAGACCCCCCCCATATGACAACATAAAACCATTGGCATGGAACCAAGGGCACCAATTCTTTTATTAAAACCAATAATTTATAGTTAATAATGTGGATTTTAGGGGTTATTGGGCATTTTAACTGCCCAACAATTTTACCAGGAATTCCACAAAAAATGGCGCACAGTTAGCTGAAATCAGGGAAAATTTGTAGGACGAGTCTGGATTTTGAGGAATTTGTAGTGCGTTTAGCAAAAAACTAGGGAGGCTCATAAATTTTTTAGGGTTTGACCATTTTTGACAGTTCTAGAGCTGATGGAACAAGATTTGAATTCATTTGAGCATAATGAAAGAGGGCCAAGCCATTGGAAGATGGACCAAGGAGACGTAGCCCAAAAGGGGTGAAATCCTTCATCATTGTTATGTTATGGTTAGCTTTATGGTGTGTTTGTTTGTTGTTTCTATTATTTCAAAGTTTTAAATTTATGCTTTATGTGTTTAACAATTTAACATAAAGGCTCATAAAACTAAGTTTTTAACACTTGCAATTTACAAAACCTCAAGAACACTTTCTTTAAGATCTCATACAGATCAAGTTTGGTATCATAGCTTAGATTTTCTATGTTCTTTGTGAGGATTTAGCTATTTGCAGTGTTTCTAATGCTTACATGCTTACAGGTTGAATCTCAGAGAGGATAAGGAAAGCATGTGGTTGCAAGTCCTAAAGTTAAGGGCAAGGAAAAGGAGAACATTTTTATGATATCCACCACAAATTCTTCCTCAAATTGCAGTTGAAGCTTCAACAAGAATATCACATGAAGGAGGAGTGCCAAATGTATATGTAAGATAGAAGAAAATACTTTCGAAAGAAATATTTCTTTGACATGGTTTAAATGGTGAAGGTTCTCTATCAAGAGAACTTCAAGATTGCGGGGTGGGGAGTCCCAATCCTTCAAAAGGAGAGGGTTATTACAACTGTAATGTTGCAAATCGGGAACTCAACTAGCAATCCATGGCTGGAAAACGCATTTTCCAGAAATGGAGGCAGGAGGATTTGATACCAAGACCTGGATCCCTTAGACCAATGTGTCTAAGACCAAAATCCAAGAGTTTGGATCAGAGAAATCCTTCTAGGGTGTTGAGACAAGCCTCCCACACCTAGTTCCCTTTAGAAAATGCCCAAGGAATGGGGCTGCAATAATACATGAACATACCATGGAAATACAACATTATTTTATGAGCTGTGAGGCAAGAAGATGTGTATAGCCAATAAACAATGTTATAGCAACAAAGAAAGTACAGGTTATTAAGGAAACATCTACTCAAGAAAGGAAATGCAAGCCTTAACAAGACATGTACATGAAAATAGAAGATCACTACTATTTCTGCATAAACCCAGGCTATGAGGATGCAGTTTATAGAAGGTACTACTCCATATTACACGATAATTGAAAGATATGACAAAATATGGCTCAAATACACTATTGGAGAAAAGCTATAACCCTTAGAAGAAATAATACATCAATCCTCCAAGCGATTGGCTGAAATACACAAAATGGAAAAAATGTCGGAGTTGCTGGGCAGCTACTGCAACTCAAATCTGGAACTCAATAGATAAGGCTAAAGATGATAAGCAATCTGAAGTAGACCTCCTCCAATGGATCTCCAAAGTGGAAGGCTGACCCTTACACTTGAGATCTCACTCTCCAAACAACACTGCAAGCCCTCACTACAAATGCTCTATGAAAATAACACAGTCCAAGAGGGTAACTATGCTGTAGGTGGAATAGAATGAATTGGCCAAGTGCCAAGATCTACAAATCAGCTTCCAAGCTTCCAATCTTATTTCCCAAAGAAAGGAAGGACTCTCTCTCTGAAAAACAAGAGATGGAAGAGGTGTTGTGGAGTCTCCACTGCAACACCCTACAACACAGAGTTATGCTGCTGCAGCAATAACACTGTCCTGGAGGAGGATGCTTTGGCCTTGAGCCAAGAGATGTGGAAAATGAAGAACCAACCTTCAAGAGGCCTCTTAAGAAGGTAAGGAAATCCTAAACAGGAATTCCCCAGCAATTCTTGCTAAGCAGCAAAGAATGCACAATGTCTGAATAGACATGAAATGAATAATACAAGCATGAATGACAATGGCTCTCCTCCTCTCCACTTATATGGCAAGTGAAGGCTCTCTCTCCATGGGCCCCATCCATTAAGGTTTCCTCATAAATAAGATATTCCCAGCTTCTCTATGACTGTCCCATCTAGTTCTTTCACCTCATACCTGCGTTGTTTGACTTGGTCAAACTTAACCAAGACTCTTTGAAAAATGTCCCCTTTCACACATGAGGGTGTGAAATCTAGTTCCATGGCTGATCCTTTTTCATACTAGAGGGAGTTTATCCATGGTTTTATTGTCTTTGGGCCTCCTTACCCAATTATTCAACCTATAAGTGAAATTATTAAAATCTAATGTTCCAATTTATTGAAGGCAAAAATTAGGAACATTACATTAGAGGAAAAGGAGGAGATGATGACAAACCTTATAAAGGAAATGGTGAGAAACAAACCTCTTCTCCACCATCATCTTCACCTCCATCCTCACCTTCATCTTCTTCCTCTTCTACAACAACTGTTACTCAAACACATCCACATACCCCAAGGGTTCATGGTAAAACTCCCTTATTAAAACTTGATGTCAAATTTGAACTACCTATGTATAATGGTGAAGTGAATGTTGAAAGACTTGATAATTGGGTTCGTCAACTTGAAGTTTATTGCAGGATTTAGAACATCAAAGATGATGAAACAAAAATTCAACTTGTTTCATTAAGGTTGGAAAGTGTTGCTTTGATTTGGTGGGAAGCCAAAGCACAAGAGGATATGAAATAGCATGGAAAGGTTTCAACATCTTGGATATATTTTATTGCTGCATTTAGAATAAAATTTTATCCATTAGCTTATATGCAGAAGGCTATTATGGACTGTCAGAATTTTAGACAAATAAAGGGTCAAAGTGTGAAAAGTTACACCCAAGAATTTAGAATAAGGTCTTTTATACTAGGTGTAGACTTGCAATCACAAGAAAATTTTCTAAAATATATTGGCGGTTTACATATTTATTTGAGGCATACTATACTTATGTTTAATCCTACAAGTTTAGATGAGTTTTGTGTTGAGGCAACACATCTTGAAGCAAGAGGGAAAAAAAATTCACAAGAGGGTAGAAAGAAGCCATTCACAAGTGGAGACAAGGGTAAGAATAAGTTCAAAGGGAAAGGAAAGAAAAATGCATTCGTCATGAAGGAAGGAGAAAAATTAACATGCAAACATTTTTCCAAAGGGTCATGATGAAGCTCATTGTTGGAAGCTTCATACTGAGATTAAACCAAAATTGATACACTTTTTCATAATGGTTCTAAAATTTGATTTCCGAAGACTTGGTCAAGAATTTAAATTTAGAGACCATTCCTCATCCAATAACTTATCATTTAGGTTGGATATGCAAGAATGAAAACTTAAAATTTGCGAGGAAATTCATACTTAGATTTGAAATTACAACAAAGCTTCTTGATGAAGTTGAACTTGATGTAGTTCCACTTGATATTTCCAGAATTATTTTGGGAAGCCCATATTTGTATGATAGGAAAGCTATTTTTCATCAGCATGAAAACAAGTATCACTTGTTCAAATATGGTATTGAGTACATTATTAGAGCACATCGACAAAGACTAAATCTTTCACTTGTGAATGTCGGACAAATGAAGAGACTCATTAACTCTAGCAAGAATTTGTGCTTTTAATGGTCAAACAAAATAATGATGTTGAGAATGAAGCTTTTCAAGGTTGTGACACAAGATTGAAATCTGATTTGGTTGAGGTTGTTAACCAATATGATGAGATGTTTCAGGAGCCCTAGGGATTGCCTCCCAAGAGGGGAATCCAACATGAAATACAATTGCAGCAAGATTGTCATCTTCCTAACATTGGCATGTACAAGATGTTAGTGACGGAAAGTGCATAAATTAAAAAGAAAATTCAAGATTTGTTGGACAAACGGATCATCAAACCAAGTACTTCACCATGCAGGTCACCTATTGTTTTGGTGGCAAAGAAGGATGGAACATGGCGCATGTGCGTGGATTTCCATGCATTGAAAAAAATTACTGTTACCCACTTCCTAGAATAGATGATTTAATTGATCAATTGAAAGATGATAAATATTTTACTAAGTTGGACTTAAGGAGCAGCTATCATCAAATTAAAATTGTTGAAGGTGGCATATGAAAGAAAACATTCAAAACAAAACAAGGTTTGTTTGAATGGCTATTTATACCTTTTGGTCTTAGTAATGCTCCTGCTACCTTCATGTGTGTGATGAATGATGTATTGAGGCCATTTCTAGATTATTTTGTGATAGTATACTTAGAAGACATCTTGATTGTTAGTAAATCTCATGAAGAACATGTCATGCATTTCAAAAAGGTACTTGATGTCTTGAAGAAAGAACATTTTTTTTTAGTCAAAGTGTGAGTTTGGAAAAAAATCTTTAGTGTATTTGGGTCATATTATTAGAGGAGGTGAATTGAAAATAGATCCCTCCAAGTTTGATGTCATTTTGAATTGGCCAAAGCCAAAACAGTTCGTGATCCGAATATTTTTGGGAGTTATTTATCTCTTCTTGCTATCTCTGGTGAGAAGGAATATGGTATCCACAAACCAATTTTTTGTCAAGTAGCTATCCCTACTAGACAGGAGAGGGCTCTCTCCAATGGATCTCAGCCAATATGGTTGGATCAATGAGATATTAGGCTAGGTATAGTAGCACAGGGGTTTGGTTGATAAATTTTGAGGTTTTGGATGGTGAATAGGTTAGGGAAGAAATTAGGTTAAGGAAAACAAGGATTAGAATTGCAGGAATCTGATGGAGAAAGGTAGGTAATAATTTCAAAAAAAAAAAAATATCTAATGAAGTGATTTAGACTACTAGGGTTTGATAAAAGAGAATAATAAATATGAATTATTTTCTACTAGAAGAAGATGAAACAAACTATAATTATTCCTCCAAAACACAACATAAGCTTAATGAATTCTGTCTTTATGACTTAGGAAACATTCAAATTTCAAAAATGGAATGAATATGAATTATAATACATTCACACATTTTCATACCATAATAAGAAACATTTTCAAATCACTTTAGCACAAGAATTCCAACAAAATAGTTGCAACTCAGTATGTTATTACCTGCCAAAAGTCTGATTACAAAAAGTGTTCCAAGATAAATCCAACAACATCCAACCATTTCTATGAGAAAATAAGTGAATAATATAGACCAAAACTGATTCTCCCCAGCTTAGGCTTCGAATCCCTAACTTTTGGAACTGATCCACAAAGTGCTCAACTGCAAACCCAAAGACTAGGGAGGTCAACAAACTCATCCCTAACTTTGATGAAATTGATTCATTTGTCCAAAAAATACACTTTTACCCAATGTATCTACCTCTAGTAATTAAAAGTGACATAATTACATTTACATGAATCAATTACGTCGGTAAAATCCATCAAATCCATTGACTAACTGAAGAAAAAAAATCAAAAACTGGAAAATATCAATGAATCTGGCAAAAGCTTAGTGCCAACTTCAAGGTTAGTTTTGGAGGACTTGATGAAGTCCAAATTGAGCCCAAGATAGCTCATTGTAAATTTTCTCCTGTCTATTTTCCAAAAATTCCCTTGAGTTATGAAAATGATGAATTTAAGGCCCACAAAATTAAAATATCCTAAGACTAGTCAAAAGAACAGTGCCAACCTGAAAAATGAGGCAGAAAGGTGATTTTTTGGGTGTTTTTGGCCTTTTCTCCCTGTAAGAATGTCCAAATTTTATGTGAAAATAGTAAAAATTTGATTTAGAGGGCCTTATGAAACCAATGGTGGTGACCATTGTCATTTTGAGGATCCTAGAAAAAGCGCAATGCCTTGACAGGTGGATTGTGCTGAGAGTCTGTCATTAGGTATCATCATGGTCAGATTCATTAGGTTCCATCATTGCCTTACCCTTGATGTCTTGTCCTTTTGGCTTTAGTAGCTATAAATCCATGATTACTTTCTTGGCTTTCATCTGCTCATTCTCTTGTTCAAGGAATGATATGAAAAATTGGGCTCTTGCCATGTTGTCCTGCAGTTCTTTGATGATGGAATCCTTTTCTTTAATAATCAACTTTGAGGCCTCATGATAATCTTGGTCATCCAATTCCATCAACTCAAATTCTCTTTCTTCCTCATGAAGGTCTTCCTCTTCATGGAAAATTGTCTCTTCATGCTGCTTAGCCTGATGTACCTTATTTTATGATGAAGAAGGTGTTGGTGTTCCCATGTTTTGGCCAGATTGGCAAGACCAAAAGATGAGACAACATCAGAACCACTTTGGGGCCCTAGGATCTAGCCCTCCTGGACCCGGAGAGGGATCTCTCCAATAAACAAAGAATGATTTATCTTTGAAGCTCAAAATGAGATGTTAGGCTAGTTATGAAGCACAGAGGGGGGTTTTAAATAATTTGGTTGAAGGGTTGCTGGGTTGGTGACGAGATCATGGACTGAGAAAACAGTGGGAGGAAAGGAACATGGCAGCAGGATGCTTCAGCAAAGAGGATAGGCCAAGACCGTGCCATCCATTGGGCTATGGAGTCATGAGAGGGAATTACTTGCATCCACTAGCCAAGGCTTTCAAAGGGCATGTCATCTAATACTAAAGGATCTTTAGATTAGAGAGTGGGGTGGAAAATTAAGGAAGGAAAGTGAAAGAAGGAGAACAACCAGATTTCTGTCTATAGATCAGGTCAGAGGTCATTTAACTCCAGACCTGCTTGGACATACTCAAAGGAAGCTCTCAAAGAGACAATGGGGCTGCTTATAGATCAGACCAGAGGTCATTTAACTCCAGGTCTGCTTTAGCAACTCCAAGGGAAAAACGGAGATAAGATTACAAAGAAACATCTAAGAAGCAAACCCCCAAGTTCATACATCAGCCAGCAGGCAATAACATCCACTGCACTGGTTAAACTCCATGAATTTACTCTTAGATACACATGAAGTAGAAAACATAAAGGTAGGGAGAGCAGACAGCATAGGGAACCTAACACGGGTGAATCCTATACCATTATTCTGATGCCTACCAGCAGAACATGAAACAGTATGAAAATGTAAATAACAGAGTTAAGAAAAACATCACCAATAGTAATAGACCAGGATCCTATGAAATGTGCTTTGATTAATTGATGCAAAACCAGTCATGTACAATATGGCTCAATGGCTAATACAGTCCCAACTTCTCCTCCCAGCCTATTACATACAAACTACTCTGCAACTTCCTCCCAAGGCTGTTCTAACAGTCAAACTGAATCCCTCTAACAGCAGATGCCCAGCAAGGCAACAACAACCTTTACATTATGTTCTCGGGGATATTTTATAGGAGAAGAGGAGGAAACAAAAGTAGATAGACAATTAATCAATCTCATTAAGACAGAATCGGCGGAAATGTCCACACCCATACTACTTAATGGCTCTGCGGCTCTGTATGTACTCTGTAATCTGGTTCGGAGATCTCTATCAGGTCAGATTTTGACCTCGGATATTTCTTTGGGGTCCTTCGACTGTCTGGAGCTCTGTGCTAGCCTTCTGAATAAATGAACTGGGTGAAAGATCTGCGAGGCTCTCCATACCTCATAACTGCTGCCTGACTGTCCTAAATGGATTTCGGACAGCGCAATTAATCTTTTCAGGGCTCAAGGAGATATGGAGGCGCTGTAGGAAGGTGTACCTCAGGAGGAAAAGGTCATGCTGTTAGGTGGCGCAGTTATGACCTGCTGGTGTGCTCTTAGTCTTGAAACAGTGCCTTAATCCTTTGAATGCAGGATCATGATCATTAATCTTCAATTTCAGGCTTAAATCCCTTCTGACCCGCCTCTGTTGTCTTGTTTGGCCGCTGAATTAGCCTCTCTGTACTATCTGAACCGTAGAGTAAACCTGTTGCAAACCGGGCCGCTGTGGAGAAATGCTGTGGAGGCGGAGGAATGGGGGCGGAGTAGCGGAGGAAGAATCACAGTGTAAAGGCCAAAGGCTTTTACGTGGGCAAATTACAAAGAAAAGGGGCACAAAACAATGGAGCGGAGCATTAGATGTGGGACCGACCGTGGCGGGGGGGCGATTAGATCTGAACCATTAGATCTGGGAGGAAATGGACGGTGGAGATGTAATCGGAACAATCGCAATCGGAGGAGCACAAAGGGGAGACACTCACAAAATTCCGATTGCGATCGGGCGGGGAGAGCGATAGCCGTTGGATCATGAAACAAACGAACGGACGAGATCAATTCGGAGGACGGAGGGAAGGGGTTGCGATTGCGATCGGAAGGAATGAAGCAATTGAGCGCTGGCCGTCGATCTGGAGGAGGAACGGACGGCGGAGATGAAATCGGAAAACAGAGAGAAGAACTTGCGATCAGCGATCGGGGGGGAGTTGTGATTGAGCGATGACCGTTCGATCGCAGGGAGAATGGACGGTTGTGATTGAATCGGGAGACAGCGGGGAAGGCTTGTGATCAGTGATTGGAGCGGCGTTGCGATTGAACGCTGGCCGTTAGATCCGAAGCCAGATCAACGGTTCACGTTAAATCGGAGGGGCAGAAGAGGGGCGGCGAAATGACGATGTGATTGCGCGATAGCCGTTGGATCATGCAACGGATGGACGGCTATGATTAAATTGGAGCATCGCAATCGGAGGTAGAGAGATGGGACTTGTGATTGCGATCGGGAGGGGGAATGCGATTGAGCGCTGGCCGTTAGATCGACGGGGTAGATCAACGGTCAGGATGCAATCGGGGGAAGGAGCAGAAGGCTTGCGATCAATCAGGGGTGGCAGCATGAGCGTTGCGATTGCGATTGAGCGGGGGGCTGCGATTAGCGCCCAGCCGTTAGATCTCCCCGGAAAATCAACGGTGCGGAACGCCCTGCGGGACTTGACGTTATAAACAAATCACGTCGGGGATTTTCAACATTACACAGGATTTCGCCTCCCGCCGATCTTCCGATTGCGATTGGCGCTCGGGACTTAAGCGCTTGGTCCCAGCGCGGGGCACATGTGGGGAAGTGGTTAAGGGGAAGGGGCTAGGCCTTATAATAAGGTCGGAAGGTGGGTTTTAGCCCCTTTTAATGGATTTTTAAGGTGAAGGAGGGGAACGATAGAGAAATAAAGGGGAGGAAGGGAAAACAAAGGGTAGGGGAAGAAATTAAAGGGGATTTTGGGGGGATTTGAGGGGTAAAAGGGGAATAGAAGGGGAAGACAAGGGGGATGAAATAAAAGGGAGAAAGGGGGCCTTTGGGCATTTCTTCATCAGCAGAGAGGCTTTAAAAGGGGAATCAGCAGAGGGGAAACTATCAAAGGATAAAATACACATGGAGGCTTCAAGGAGACTGTGTTTTCAGAGGAAATGCAATCCTTGAAGACTCAAAAATGATTTAGCCCCCTATTTTCTTGTCAAAAATTTCATAGGGGGGCTAACA